>OU342743.1:503315470-503562451 GCA_910589775.1 Avena eriantha
TTTTCACAATCCACCTATGGATCCACCATTGTCATTGCATGTGTGTTCTTCTCATTAACCACAGCTGGAGTCATTGCATGTGTGTTCTTTTCACAAACCACATATGGAACCACCATTGTCAATGAAATGTGTATTCTTTCATTAACCACAACGAGAGTCATTTCATGTCTATTCTTTTCACAAACCACATATGGATCCACCAGTGTCATTGCATGTGTGTTCTCTTCATAGACCACATATGGATCCACCAATGTCATTGCATGTGTGTTATTTTTATTAACAACAACTAGAGTCATTGCATGTGTGTGCTTTTCACAACCCACCTATGGATCCACTAGAGTCATTTCATGTGTGTTCTTTTCATTAACCACACCTAGAGTCATTGCATGTTTGTTATTTTGTCAAACCACATATGGAACCACCATTGTCATTGGAACAACAACTAGAATCATTTCATGTATATTCTCCTCATAGACCACATATGCATCCACCAGTGTCATTGGATGTGTGTTCTTTTTATTAAAAACAACTAGAGTCATCGCATGTTTGTTATTATCATTAACCACATATGGATCCACCGGTGTCATTGCATGTGCGTTCTTCTCATTAACCACAGCTAGAGACATTGCATGTGTGTTCTTTTCACAATCCACATATGGATCCACTAGTGGAATTGCATGTGTGTTCTTCTCATTAACCATAGCTAGAGTCATTGCATGTGTGTTCTTTTCACGGATCACATATGGATCCACCAGTGTCATTACATGTCTGTTCTTTTCAGAGAACACATATGGATCCACCAGTGTCATTGCATGTGTATTCTTTTTATTAACAACAACTAGAGTCATTGCATGTGTGTTATTTTCATTAACCACATATGGATCCACCAGTGTCATTGCATTTGTGTTCTTCTCATTAACCACATCTAGAGTCACTGGATATACGTTCTTTTCACAAACCACGTATGGATCCACAAGTGTCATTGAAATGTGTGTTATTTTCAGAGACCACACATGGATCCACCAGTGTCATTGCATATGGATCCACCAGATTTTATTGCATGTGTGTTCTTTTCAAAAACCACATATGGAACCACCATTGTCATTGAAATGTGTGTTCTTGTAACTAACGACATCTAGAGTCATTGCATGTGTGTTCTTTTCACGAACCACATATGGAACCACCATTGTCATTGAAATGTGTATTCTTTCATTAACCAGAACTAGAGTCATTTCATGTCTATTCTTCACAGACCACATATGGATCCACCAGTGTCATTGCATGTGTGTTCTCTTCACACACCATATATGGATCCACCGTGTCATTGCATGTGTGTTCTTATTATTAACAACAACTAGAGTCATTGCATGTGTGTTATTTTCATTAACCACATATGGATCCACCAGTGTTATTGCATATGTGTTCTTCTAATTAACAACATCTAGAGTCACTTGATGTATGTTCTTTTCACAAACCACATATGGATCCACCAGTGTCATTGCATGTGTGTTCTTCTCATTAACCACAACTGGAGTCATTGCATGTGTGTTCTTTTCACAAACCACATATGGAACCACCAGTGTCAATGAAATGTGTATTCTTTCATTAAGACAACTAGAGTCATTTCATGTCTATTCTTTTCACAGACCACATATGGATCCACCAGTGTCATTGCATGTGTGTTCTCTTCACAGACCACATATGGATCCACCAATGTCATTGCATGTGTGTTATTTTTATTAGCAACAACTAGAGTCATTGCATGTGTGTTCTTTTCACAATCAACCTACGGATCCACTTGAGTCATTTCATGTGTGTTCTTTTCATTAACCATAGCTAGAGTCATTGCATGTGTGTTCTCTTCACAAACCACATATGGAACCACCATTGTCATTGAACTGTGTATTCTTTCATTAACCACATCTAGAATCATTTCATGTATATTCTCCTCATACACCACATATGGATCCACCAGTGTCATTAGATGTGTGTTCTTTTTATTTACAACAACTAGAGTCATTGCATGTTTGTTATTTTTATTAAGCACATATGGATCCACCGGTGTCATTGCATGTGTGTTCTTCTCATTAACCACAGCTAGAGTCATTGCATGTGTGTTCTTTTCATAGATCACATATGGATCCACCAGTGTCATTACATGTCTGATCTTTTCAGAGACCACATATGGATCCACTAGTGTCATTGCATGTGTATTCTTTTTATTAACAACAACTAGAGTCATTGCATGTGTGTTATTTTCATTAACCACATATGGATCCACCAGTGTCATTGCATGTGTTTTCTTCTCGTTAACCACATCTAGAGTCACTAGATATACGTTATTTTCACAAACCACATATGGATCCACCAGTGTCATTGAAATGTGTATTCTTTTCAGAGACCACACATGGATCCACCAGTGTCATTGCATATGGATCCACTAGATTTCATTGCATGTGTGTTCTTTTTAGAAACCACATATGGAACCACCATTGTCATTGAAATGTGTATTCTTCTCATTAACCACAGATAAAGTCATTGCATGTGTGTTATTTTCACGAACCACATATGGAACCACCATTGTCATTGAAATGTGTATTATTTCATTAACCACAACTAGAGCCATTTCATGTCTATTCTTTTCACAGACCACATATGGATCCACCAGTGTCATTGCATGTGTGTTCTCTTCATAGACCACATATGGATCCACCAGTGTCATTGCATGTGTGTTCTTTTTATTAACAACAACTAGAGTCATTGTATGTGTGTTATTTTCGTAAACCACATATGGATCCACGAGTGACATGGCATGTGTGTTCTTCTCATTAACCACATCTTGAGTCACTTGATGTATGTTCTTTTCACAAACCACATATGGATCCACCAGTGTCATTGAAATGTGTGTTCTTTTAAGAGACCACACATGGATCCACCAGTGTCATTTCATATGGATCCACCAGAGTTCATTGCATGTGTGTTCTTCTCACAATCCACCTATGGATCAACCAGAGTTCATTGCATGTGTGTTCCTTTCCCAATCCACCAATGGATCCACCAGTGTCATTGCATGTGTGTTCTTTTAATTAACCACATCTAGAGTCATTGCATGTATGTTATTTTGATTAACCACATATGGATCCACTAGTGTCATTACATGTGTGTTCTTCTCATTAACCACAGCTATAGTCACTAGATGTATGTTATTTTCACAAACCACATATGGATCCACTAGTGTCATTGAAATGTGTGTTCTTTTCAGAGACCACACATGGATCCACCAGTGTCATTTCATATGGATCCACTGGAGTTCATTGCATGTGTATTCTTTTCACAATCCACCTATGGACCCACCAGTGTCATTGCATGTGTGTTCTTCTCACAAACCACATATGGAACCACCATTGTCATTGAAATGTGTATTCTTTCATTAACCACAAGTAGAGTCATTGCATGTCTGTTCTTTTCACAAACCACTTATGGAACCACCATTTGTCATTGAAATGTGTGTTCTTTTCACCAACCACAGCTAGAGTCATTGCATGTCTGTTCTTTTCACGAACCACATATGGAACCACCATTGTCATTGAAATGTGTGTTCTTTACATCAACCACAACTAGAGTCAATGCATGTGTGTTCTATTCACATAGCACATACGGATCACCCAGTATAATTGCATGTGTGTTCTTTTTATTAACAACAACTAGAGTCATTGCATCTTTGTTATTTTCATTAACCACATCTAGATCCGCCAGTGTCGTTGCATGTGTGTTCTTCTCATTAACCACAACTAGAGTCATTGCATGTGTGTTCTTTTCACAAACCACATATGGAACCACCATTGTCATTGAAATGTGTATTCTTTCATTAACCACATCTAGCATCATTTTATGACTATTCTTTTCACAGAATACATATGGATCCACCAGTGTCATTGCATGTCTGTTCTTTTCAGAGACGACATATGGATCCACCAGTGTCATTGCATGTGTGTTCTTTTTGGAGACCACAAATGGATCCACCAGTGTCATTGTTTGTGTCTTCTTTTCACAATCCGCATATGGATCCACTAGATTTATTGCATGTGTGTTCTTCTCATTAACCACAACTAGAGTCATTGCATGTGTGTTCTTTTCACAAAGCACATATGGAACCACCATTGTCATTGAAATGTGTATTCTTTCATTAATCACATCTAGTGTAATTGCCTGTGTGTTCTCTTCACATACCACATATGGATCCACCAGAGTCATTGCATGTCTATTCTTTTTATTAGAAACAACTAGAGTGATTTCATGTGTGTTATTTTCATTAACCACATATGGATCCACTAGTGTCATTGCATGTATGTCCTTCTCATTAACCACAGCTAGAGTCATTGCATGTCTGTTCTTTTCACAAACCACATATGGAACCACCATTGTCATTCAAATGTGTATTATTTCATTAACCACATATAGAGTCATTTCATGACTATTCTTTTCACAGACCACATATGGATCCACCAGTGTCATTGCATGTGTATTCTTTTCAGAGTCCACATATGGATCCACCAGCGTCATTGTATGTGTGTTCTTTTTATTAACCACAACTAGAGTCATTGCATGTGTGTCATTTTCATTAACCACATATGGATCCACTAGTGGTATTGCATGTGTGTTGTTCTCATTAAGCACAGCTAGAGTCATTGCATGTGTTTTATTTTCACAAACCACATATGGATCCTCCAGTGTCATTGAAATGTGTGTTCTTTTCAGAGACCACACATGGATCCACCAGTGTCATTGCATATGGATCCACCAGAGTTCATTGCATGTCTGTTCTTTTCACAATCCACCTATGGATCCACCAATGTCATTACATGTGTGTTCTTCTCATTAACCACAGCTAAGTCATTACATGTGTGTTCTTTTCACAAACAACATATGGAACCACCATTGTCATTGAAATGTGTATTCTTTCATTAACCACAACTAGAGTCATTTCATGTATATTCTTTTCGCATACCACATATGGATCCGCCAATGTCATTGCATGTGTGTTCTCTTCACAGACCACATATGGATCCACTAGTGTCATTGCATGTGTGTTCTTTTTATTAACAACAACTAGAGTCATTGCATGTGTGTTATTTTCATTAACCATATATGGATCCACCAGTGTCATTGCATGTGTGTTCTTCTCATTAACCACAAGTAGAGTCATTGCATATCTGTTCTTTTCACAAACCACATATGGAACCACCATTGTCATTGAAATGTGTATTCTTTCATTAACCACATCTGGAGTCATTTCATGACTGTTCTTTTCACATACCACATATGGATCCACCCGTGTCATTGCATGTGGATTCTTTTTAGAGACCACATATGGATCCACCAGTGTCAATGCATGTGTGTTCTTTTCAGAGACCACATATGGATCTACAAGTGTCATTGCATGTGTGTTCTTTTCACAATCCACCTATGGGTCCACAAGAGTCATTGCTGTTGGGTTTGTAGCATACAAAACAAAAAAATTCCTATAATGGGAACTATACGCCAAGCTCTATGTACTAGATACAAGCAACAGGTGGATATACATCCATAGAGAACATATCCTCGAAGACAACAAAGCTTTGTTAACGACATGGAACTCGTGGATGATGTAGTCATACACTTGCCAATCTCAAGATCGTGATGAAGTCCAGCAAGTCCAGTAGGTCCAGCTCCAGCACGTCCATCAGATCCAGCTCCAGCAAGTCCAACACCGCAAAGCAGCGGTGCATCCGTGATCGCACACACGTCCAGTACCCCGACAACCTCCGTCCCTCGCTCCAGCAAAGCAGCGGAAGCAGCAACTCCTTTCCAGATAAAGCCACCGGGAACATGTATCTCGCTAATCCGAGACCATGGGAATAACTAGAGGGGAGAGAGGCCCTTCATGAGGAGGTGTACTTTGTGAGGAGGAGAGGGGGGCTTTTATAGGGAAGAGGGGGCAACCAAGGGCCATGGCGTGGCAGCCATGGTGGTGCCCCCACCTCTTCCATCATTCATGTGGTGGATGCTCCACTCACATAAATATGCCTCCACTCACACTTCCACTCACATGCATTGAATTTCTACCAAATTTAATGCAAACTCTCATTAAATAAAACTATTTTATTTATTTTATTCAGAATTTTGTTAATTACTTTAATTAACAAACATTCACATAAAACCCCCTGCAACATTTCAATATCACATGTAGAACCAGTTTCTGCAATTTCACCCAAAACAATTTCGGTTTCCATCGAAATGATTCTAGCACTTTCTTAAATCTTTATCTGAAATATATTTCCTCCAAATGGTGTCGGTATCCCTTAAGTGTGTCACCCTACGGTTCGCGACTAATGCAGACATGATCGAGACCCCTCTCCGATCAATAATCAGAAGCCGGACTTGGAGATCCATACTGACTCCCACACATTCAACGATGACTCTTGTGATCATGTGAACCTTTAACGTCGTAACTAAATCCCTTTGTCTCGCGATATACTACAGGTCCGACATTCGATCATTGGCATCCAAATACCTAGTTTGATCTCGTTACCGACATGCACTCTTTTCTTGTTCCCGTGATATAACATATTCTAGTGATCTCATCACTTGCTTGCAAGCTATCTTAATGTGATATCACCGATAGGGCCCAGAGTATATCTATCTGTCATCGGGATTGAAAAATTCCACTCTTGATCCATGAGCCTCAACATAACACCTTCGGAGTATCTGAACCCACCTTTATAGTCACCCTTTTACGGTGTGACGTTTGATGTTAGCAAGTTACTCTTCCGATGTTCGCAATTAACATGATCTCATGGTCTAAGGACTAAGATTACTTCATATGATGTTATAGAAATATAAACATAATGACTTTGATCGTAATGCTATACTTCGGATGAATGTTCATCACATCATTCCACCAATGTTGTGACCTCGTTATTAACAACATCCAATGTCCATGATCAGGAAACCTTGATCGTCTTGTTAATCAACGAGCTAGTTTATATGGGAGGCATTACTAGGAAATTTGTATTTTGTTTATTAAACACACATGTATTAACGTTTTCAATTAATACAATTATAGCATGCAAAATAAACATTTATCATAAACATGGAATACGATAATAACCACTTTATTATTGCCTCTCGGGCATATTCCCTTCAGTCTCCCACTTGCACTAGAGTCAATAATCTAGGTTGAAAAACTTTGTGTATTGAACACGTATGGCTTTCTGGTGTTGCATATACTCGATTGCAAGTGGTTAACATAATCTCCGGATTTCACAGTTTTAGGTCTGTGTGTATTTGCATGTCTTTGCGTCTCTACGCATCACTCATTCTCAAATGAATGGCATTGTATAAATTTGGTCCTTTGGTGAGACCTTTAGTTCGTTCGGGTTAAAATATGTTGATATTATTGTCATACAATATATCTTCATAGTATTAGCCCACTTTGAACCACACCTAGTTTGATAACAGATTACTTAACACAAAATGCCCTCCTTTGTTGTTACTATAGCAGCCATATACTTAGCCTTTTGTTATAGTATCCATCACAATGTCTCAACTTTGGAACTCATCCAAATCCATCATGGAACATCCTTTCCATTACATTATGCCACCCATAGTCTAAATTGAGATAAATTTAATTTGTATCTTATGACAAAACTAGTATCAATGTAATACTTTACAATGAACTACCTTTAACTATTTGTCACTTATACATGATATATTCTTAGTTCTTCCAAAGCTCATAAGAATATCTTTACTATTGTCCAATAATCATCTGATGAATCATTCTGGTATGTGCTCATAACATTTAGAGCATAGGACATATCTAGATATATACATATCACGGTATAATCGATCAAAATATTCATGTGATTTTACTCACCAAGTGTTGAAACACTTGAATCTTGATACAATCCTTCCCATGCAGCAAGAACCTTTCTTGTTGTTTCCATATTGAACTCTTTCAATATCTCATATATGTACGTCTGGCATAACCATATTAGCGCCTCAATCTATCCATATAGACATTGATGCTAAATATTTCGCTTTTGCCCGAGTCTTTCATCGAAATCCTATTTTAATGAAATTTTTAACTTGTGTCAATAAAAGATACATCATTTCAAATCAACAATTAGTATTCTGCATAATGTATTGGAAAATTTTCTCAACGCTCCCACTTAATTTCTTGCAAATGCAAGCATCTTCATCATCTTCGATGAAATTAAACTCCTTTAACATTTTCATCATGGTGAAGATTCCAACTCCGCTATGCTCACTTCAACTATTGAAGTTTGCATACCCTTTTATCAACCTTTGAATTAACAAAACCCTTCGGACCATGTCTTGTACACATCCTAGGTAACCATTCTATTAGAAGAACCTTGTTTTGTTTATTCAACTACCATATACCAAATTATATGTAGTGGTTGCTACAGTAATCCGTCAAGACTAAATATCGCTATGAAAGATCAAATCTTCTCATAGTCAACTCCTTAAACATTGCCGTAAACTTATTTCCGACATGTCGACTATTTCATAGATGTTAAATATCCATGTCTATTTCTTTATAGATCCAAACACGACCGATAGGCTTCACGCCTTTCCAGAGGGTCTTCCAAGTTCAGAAACTTGATTTCTTGTGTATGGATACTATCACGGATTCTATGAGTTCTAGTCATTTTATGGAGTCAGGGCCCATCATCGCTTCTTTGCATGCAGTCGGTTCATCATTGTCAAAACAATAACGACTTATGTTTCAAATCTTACTATTTGATTCTTACCGACCCACATGGTTCAATAAGAACTCTAATCTCCAAGATCATACCCTTTGTAATCACGGGAGCCATGAGCATTGTGGCCGCCACCGGGACGCTTTCCGACGTTGCGCTACTTAGCACATATAGCTAAGGTTCAACAACCTTATCAAAGTTCTATTGTGCTCCCACTTAACTTTTCACGAAAAATTCCTTCTCAAGAAACTTGACGTTCTAAGCGACAAACTCTTTTGTCCTTGGTGTTATGGAGGAATTCCCAAAAAATTCTTTGGGATAACCTAAAAAGACGTGCTTATCTGACTTTGGCTGTAAACATTTTACTTATGCATAGCATACCAAAATTTAAGAAAATACAATTTGGGTTTTATCCCAAACCATAACTCATATGGTGTCATTTCAACGGATCACGATCGTGCTCTTTTCAGTGTAAAAAGCGGTAGTCTCTAAAGCTTTAATCCTTAAAACATAATGGCAGTTTTATAAATGACACCTTTGATCTTACCATGTCAGACAAGGTTTGATTTGATCTCTCGAACATACCATACTCCTGTGGTTTATCGGTAAATGCAAATTCATGGAACAATTCCTGAAATCTTAGGTGTTTCGCTAAACCTGTAACTCAAATATCTTCCTTTATGATCAAATCATAAACTCTTTTATTTTCTTATTACAATGATTTTTCACTTCATCTTGAAAGTCTTTGAATTTTTTTCAAATGTTTCATACTTCTTCCTTATTAAGTAAATATATAGATATATTCACTCAAATTTCTGGAGAAAGCATATGAAGCAAAAAGATCCATCGCATATGGCTACACACAATGGACTATATACATCAACATGCATAAATATCCAATAAGTTAGTCATCCGTTCCTCTTTGGCCTATGGACGGAGTTTCAATTATCTCGAGGAAATTTCACAAGCGTCTATTGATCAAAATCAAAAGACTCCAAAAATCCATCAACATGGAGTATCTTCATGTTTACTTTCCAATATAATTCAAACAGCGATGTCACTTCTTAAGTGATCTTCCAATCATTTGTGTTACGACATTTTAGCAATAATGGTTATGGATGTGATTTCTCCAACTAGACTTGTAAAAGTTCATCCATCCTTTATGGAATACGTTAATTATTTGAAAAACCATTGTTCTTGTAATACCGGAACAAAATAACAATTACTAAAACAAAATCTTGAAGGCTAGGTTTGACGACAACGAAAACACAATAACACTTTATTTGTTTTCAATGAACATCATCACTTCTCTCTTGCCAGTTACTTAGGACGTTGCAGTTCATGAATTGTGTTGTTCTGTATGACACTTCACACCAACCAATTCAGTATCCAATACCTTAGAACCACATTGTTTAACAAGCAAGGAATACAACCATAACATGTATATCTTCTATATACCGAAGTTGGACATATCCAACCTTTTGTTTTTTGCCAAATATTTTATAGATTCTCTTTCAACAATTATTTTTATTTTAAAAGAATCTATCAACATCAATAGTGGTGTCATTCGCATGACACATAGTACAAAGTGTATATAGTCAAATACTAATACCTTTGGACTTGCACTTTGAAGTGGACCACCATCATCAAATGTTTGGTGTTCTTTCAAAAAATCCATTCTTTAGTAATCTGTTAGTGTAGTAAACATTTTACTTACATCTTCTATTCATCCTTATCATGAAAACTTTCATGATCAAGCTACTATAGCCTATAAGGAAGAATCACGAGTAAAATATTAGTTCCAAAACCTTTTTGGGAGATTAATACATTGAAAATGTATCTACAATTTTTGATGTTCCATGCTTAGTTTTATCAACTTTCTTGTGTTTTTCCCCACTTTGGAGTACTTTTCATATGATTTCTTGCACTAACCTATTAACAAGAGCCACAGTGCCAGCTGCCTGTTTTCTGCTGTTTTTGGTTCGAGGAAAGTCAGAAAATTAATATTCTCGGAATTGGACGGGACAAAAGCCAAAGTGCCTATTTTTTCGAAAGTCATCAGATGCCAGAATACGAGACGGAGAGGAGCCAGGGGGCCACCACACCACCTGGCCGCGCCAGGGGGTTGTGTGGCCAGCCCAGGCACCCCCTCGGCCTCTCCTTCCGCCTATATATTGCCCTCGGGACGAAAACCCTAAGTACCCGATCAAAAATCCACAAAAGAGTCTATAGCCCCCGTCATCTCCATCCCTAGATCGGGTGGGATCTGAAGCTCTTCTCGGCACCATGCCGGAGAGGGGATTTCACCCTGGAGGCCTTCTTCATCATCATGCAAGCCTCCGGTGTGATGCGTGAGTAGTTCATCCTTGGACTACGGATCCATGTAGTAGCTAGATGGCTGGTTCTCCTCCTTTGTCCTTTCATGTCTAGATCTTGTGAGCTCCGTTCATGATCAAGATCATCTATTTGTAATTCTGCATGTTGTGTTTGTGGGGATCCGATGGATATTGAGATGCTATTTCAGATTGATTATTGATTCTATCATGTCTTTGTTATTTGTGATCTTGCATGCTTTCCGTTGTTAGTAGCTATCTTGGCCAAGTAGATGCTAGCTACTCCAAGAGTTAGTATTTATGCTTGATAGTGGGTTCATGCCTCTGGTAATCTGGGGAACTGACAGAAATCTCTGAGGTACTAGATGTGTTGTTGCTACTAGGGAGAAAACAACAATCCTTTGTTCATAGAACAATCGTATTGTTTACTTTAAACGCAATTCATAAAGCAATAATCTGTTGCTTGCAACTTCATACTGGAGGGGGTTCGGATGATAACCTGAAGGTGGATTATTAGTCATAGATGCAGTTGGATCGCGGTCTATGTATAATGTTGTAATGCCCAATCAAGTTCCAAAGGAGTCAAGATGATTAGTATATGCATGTATTGCTTTCTCGATGTTTGTCAATTACCCCGCTGTAATTTTTCACCCACCATGTTATCTATATTAAGGAGAGCCACCTCTAGTGAACTATGGATCCCGGTCCTTTCTTTTACATACAATCTACAAATTGTTTACTGTTTTGTGTTTACTTTCTGCAAACTTTTACTTCTTTCAATTCGATACGTTTAATCCTTTGTTTTCCGCAAAACACGGTGAGATTGACAACCTCATCACAAGTTGGGGACAAAGTTATGTGGTTGTGTTGTGCAGGTCTCCATGTTGCTACTAGCACCGGTAGTGTGACCTGCCAAGGCTCAGCTAGCAACACCTTTGGGGTGTTTCCTTGCTCCTAGTGGTTCTATTAAACCTTGGTTTCATAACTGAGGGAAACTTGCTACTGTGCTCATCATACTTTCCTCTTGGGGTTCCCAACGAGATCTACATCAACACTAAGCCATCAAGCATTTTTCTGGCGCCGTTGTCGAGGACTGGAGAAGAAGAATCTCCCACGTCAACCACGCGCCATCAAGCATTTTTCTAGCGCCGTTGTCGGGGAGTCAAGGACATCTTAACAAGGGGAGTCCCTCATAACCAATCTCTTTACTTTGTTATTTTTGTTTTGCTTAGTTACTTTTTGCTTTGTTTGCTTGTTTTGTTATCAAAAACACAAAAAAATTAGTTTTACTAGTTTGCTTTCTTATTTGAAAACCCAAAAAATGACTACTCTTGAAAACACTAAGTTGTGTGACTTCACTAGCACCAACAACAATGATTTTATGAGCACACCTATTGCTCCACCTGTGCCTGAAGATACTTTCTTTGAGATAAAACCTGCTTTACTCAATCTTGTTATGAGAGAACAATTTTCTGGTATTGGTAATGAAGATGCTGCTGCCCATCTAAATAACTTTGTTGAACTTTGTGAGATGCAAAAGCGTAGGGATGTAGATGGTGATATTATTAAGCTGAAATTGTTTCCTTTCTCTTTGAGAGGAAAAGCTAAAGAATGGTTGAATTCCTTAACTCAGAATAGTATTGATTCTTGGACTAAGTGCAAACATGCTTTCATTGGAAAATACTATCCTCCTGCTAAGATTATATCTATGAGAAGTGAAATAATGAAGTTTAAACAATCTGATAATGAGCATGTTGCTCAAGCTTGGGGAAGAATGAAATCTTTGGTAAAGAATTGTCCCACTCATGGACTGACTGCTTGGATGATCATCCAAACTTTTTATGCAGGATTGAACTATTCTTCAAGGAACCTATTGGATTCTGCTGCTGGAGGTACCTTTATGACCATCACTTTGGGTGCTGCAACAAAACTTCTGGACAATATGATGGTTAATTATTCTGAATGGCATACTAAGAGAGCTCCACAAGGTAGGAAGGTAAATTCTGTTGAGGAAACTTCCTCCTTGAGTGATAAGATTGATATCATTATGTCTATGCTTGTGAATGGGAAAGCCCATATTGATCCAAATAATGTTCCTTTAGCCTCTTTGGTTGCTCAAGAAGAGCAAGTTGATGTGAACTTCATAAGAAACAATAATTTTGGCAACAATGCTTATAGGAGTAATTTTGGTAACAACAATTATAGGCCATATCCTCCCAACAATGGTAATGCTTATGGAAGTTCCTACAACAATAATAGGAGTGCTCCCTCTGAACTTGAAGTTATGCTTAAAGGCTTTATTAGTAAACAAACAGCTTTCAACAAAACTATTGAGGAAAAACTCTCTAATGTTGATAGAAATATAGCATCTTTGGCTGAAGCTCAATCTTCTTTGAATAAAATGGCTGCTAAACCTGAAACTAATGAGAATCCCTTTGCACCTACTAATGCCATACAAGTAAGAATTGATGAAAATGTTAGACTATTAGCTGAATTACATGCTAAGTGGGAAAGAGAAGTGAAATTGCTAGAAACATTAGTGTTTCTACTATTACCACCACTAGTATTGAGGCTAGTAATAGTTCTACTACTTTAAATGATAATTATGATTTTGATCTTGATGGTTGCAACATCTCTGAAGTTATTAAGTTCCTCCAAAAGCTTGCTAAAAGTCCTAATGCTAGTGCTATGAACATGGCTTTTACAAAACACATTACTGATGCTCTCATAAAGATTAAATAAGAAAATATGAAACATAAAGCTTCTATTCCTATAAAACAACAAGATGGTTGGGAACCCATCATTAATAAGAAAGTGAATGACTTTGATTTCAAATCTTTATGTGATCTTGATAATAGTGTTTCTATTATGCCCAGAAGGATTTATGATATGCTTGATTTGCCTCCACTTGAAGATTATTATTTGAATGTCCCACTAGATGATAATGCTAAAAATAAACTCATGGGGAGTCGTAATGATGTTCTTATTATGGTTAACAATGCCTATGTCCCCATTGATTTCTATGTTTTGGATGTTGAATGCAATGCTTCTTGTCCTATTACTTTGGGAAGACCTTTTCTTAGAACTGTTGGTGCCATTATTGATATGTTTTACAAATACTTTGATCAAGTTTATGATGGTGCATGTCACCTCAAAAAAAATTCTTTCTTTTTATCACTTACCTACTCGAAGACGAGCAGGAGTTAAGCTTGGGGATGTTGATACGTTGCTAACGTATCCATAATTTCTGATGTTCCATGCTTGGTTTTATCTACTTTCTTGTGTTTTGTCCACACTTTGGAGTCCTTTTCATATGATTTCTTGGACTAACCTATTAACAAGAGCCACTATGCCAGCTGCCTGTTTTCTGCTGTTTTTGGTTCCAGGAAAGTCAGAAAATGAATATTCTTGGAATTGGACGGGACAAAAGCCAAAGTGCCTATTTTTCCAGAAGTCATCAGATGCCAGAATACGAGACGGAGAAGAGCCAGGGGCCACCACACCACCTAGCCGCGCCAGGGGTGGTGTGGCCAGCCCAGACACCCCCTCGGCCTCTCCTTCCGCCTATATATTACCCTCGGGACGAAAACCCTAAGTACCTGATCAAAAATCCACGAAACAGTTTGTATCCACCGTCATCTCCATCCCTAGATCGGGAGGGATCTGAAGCTCTTCCCGGCACCGTGTCGGAGAGGGGATTTCACCCTGGAGGCCTTCTTCCTCATCATGCAAGCCTCCGGTGTGATGCGTGAGTAGTTCATCCTTGGACTACTGATCCATGTAGTAGCTAGATGGCTGATTCTCCTCCTGTGTGCTTTCATGTCTAGATCTTGTGAGCTCCGTTCATGATCAAGATCATCTATTTGTAATTCTGCATGTTGTGTTTGTGGGGATCCGATGGATATTGAGATGCTATTTCAGATTGATTATTGATTCTATCATGTATTTGTTATTTGTGATCTTGCATGCTTTCCGTTGTTAGTAGCTATCTTGGCCAAGTAGCTGCTAGCAACTCCAAGAGTTAGTATTTATGCTCGATAGTGGGTTCATGCCTCTGGTAATCTGGGGAAGTGACAGAAATCTCTAAGGTACTAGATGTGATGTTGCTACTAGGGAGAAAACAACAATCCTTTGTTCATAGAACAATCGTATTGTTTACTTTACACGCAATTCATAAAGCAATAATCTGTTGCTTGCAACTTAATACTAGAGGGGGGTCGGATGATAACCTGAAGGTGGATTATTAGTCATAGATGCAGTTGGATGGTGGTCTATGTATAATGTTGTAATGCCCAATCAAGTTCCAAAGGAGTCAAGATGATTAGTATATGCATGTATTGCTTTCCCGATGCTTGCCAATTGCCCTGCTGTAATTTGTTCACCCAGCATGTTATATATCTTAAGGAGAGCCACCTCTAGTGAACTATGGATCCCGGTCCTTTCTTTTACATACAATCTACAAACTGTTTACTGTTTTGTGTTTACTTTCTACAAACGTTTACTTCTTTCCATTCGATACGTTTAATCCTTTGTTTTCCATCAAACATGGTGAGATTGACAACCTCATCGCAAGTTGGGGACAAAGTTCTGTGGTTGTGTTGTGCAGGTCTCCACGTTGCTACTAGCACGGGTAGTGCGCCCTGCCAAGGCTCAGCTAGCAACACCTTTGGGGTGTTTCCTTGCTCCTACTGGTTCGATTAAACCTTGGTTTCATAACTAAGTGAAACTTGTTGTTGTGCTCATCATACCTTCCTCTTGGGGTTCCTAGCGAGCTCTACATCAACACTGAGCCATCAAGCATTTTTCTGGCGTAGTTGCCGGGGACTAAAGAAGAAGAAGCTCCTACGTCAACCACGCGCCAACAGAGATCCGGATGCCTATCATCTCCATCCTTCACAAATTCTCATACAATATGAGAACATGTTTTTTGCTAAATTATACTCTATCATAATGCAACCAAAAACATTGTTTTAGATATCACAATATCTTCCACACATGATGGTTTTGAAACAATTTTTCAGCTCCTAGATAATCTTGATATTAAAACAACTTTTGAATATCAATATTCATGGAGGTAAACATGATACTTTAGATACAAACATTGGAATTCTTACTCTTGATTTAATACTACTTATTAAACTGCATGGAGTAAATAGAGTTTGCTTAAAGTTTGCATTAGGACTTCTAAACTTTAAATTGACATTCAAAACAATACGATACCAGTTCATAAAGTAAATATCTAGAATTCTATAGTTCTATTATCTCAATTAAAACTAAGCATAAGGTAGTGAATAGATGCCAATGACTACAACAAATTATGCAAATTCACTTCGATTTTGTTTATGACAAATTGTGTTCAATTAATCCAAATTAGAAATGAACTCCCACTCAAAAACGACATCCCTCGTGCCTTTTTGGTGATGATATGAACCAAATCCACTACACCAAGTCCGATCATCACGAGAGTCGGTGTAGCTTCAAAGGCGAGCATCAATATGGGCATCACATCAACTATATGACTCATGCTTAACCTTTTGGTCCATGTTCCGAGGCCATGTCTGTACATGCTAGGCTTGCCAAGTAAGAACCTTAGTATTTGCGTGTGTAAAACTGTCTTACACCCGTCGTATGAAAGCGTAGAGTCGAGAACACCCGATCATCACGTGATGTCTGGAAACACGATCCATAAAACGGTGCATACTTAAGGAAGAGCACATTTTATCTTGATATCTAAATGAGGGATCATCTTATAATGCTACCAAAAGAGCCAAACTAGCAATATAAGATGCAAACATCTAATGTGTAAAGTGAGATGATATGGGCCATGCATTTTATCTCTATCATTTGCATCGTGGTATGATCTCTATCATTCCTTTGTGTGTAAGGCCAAGGTCTATGGAAATTACACGTTAAGTGTGTTGTAAGAGTATCTATCATACATCTACTTACAACATTACCATATCATGACACTAGCCCAACAATAATGTAAACTAGACGCCTCTAATTTATCCATTGCAAGTTTTACGTGGCTTAGGGCTTTCGGAGATAGAACCGGTCTTACCTACGAACATGGAACCACAACGAGGATTACCAATTTATTAGCAACTCGTTATAAATCAGATATTTACTATAGTAGGAGAGACAGACACCCGCCAGCACTTATGCAAAACTAGTTGCATGTCAGTCGTGGAACCGGTCTCATGTGCGATGACATGTAAGGTTGGTCCGGGTCACTTCATCCCACTATGCCACCAATATCCAAAATATATGAAAGAATCAATAACATGATCATCATCGCCCACATATAAACATATGTGTACTACCCGTGCAAAGAATCTACGCATAGATCAGGCTCTGATACCACTGTTGGGTTCGCAACATAGAAAACAAAAAAAATCCTACAATGGGAACTATACGCCAAGATATATCTACTAGATACAAGCAATGGGTGGATATACATCCATAGAGAACATACCCTCGAAGACAACAAAGCTTCGTTAACGAGATGGAACTCGTGGATGATGTAGTCGTACACTTGCTAATCTCAAGATCGTGATGAAGTCCAGCAAGTCCATCAGGTCCAGCTCAAGCACGTCCATCAGATCTAGCTCCAGCAAGTCCAGCTCCAGCAAGTCCAACACCGCAAAGCAGCGGTGCATCCGTGATCGCACACACGTCCAGTACCCCGACAACCTCTGTCCCTCGCTCCAGCAAAGCAGCGGAAGCAGCAACTCCTTTCCAGATAAAGCCACCGGGAACATGTATCTCGCTAATCCGAGACCATGGGAATAACTAGAGGGGAGAGAGGCCCTTCATGAGGAGGTGTACTTTGTGAGGAGGAGAGGGGGGGCTTTTATAGGGAAGAGGGGGCAACCAAGGGCCATGGCGTGGCAGCCATGGTGGTGCCCCCACCTCTTCCATCATTCATGTGGTGGATGCTCCACTCACATAAATATGCCTCCACTCACACTTCCACTCACATGCATTAAATTTCTACCAAATTTAATGCAAGCTCTCATTAAATAAAAATATTTTATTTATTTTATTCAGAATTTTGTTAATTACTTTAATTAACAAACATTCACATAAAACCCCCTGCAATATTTCAATATCACATGTAGAACCAGTTTCTGCAATTTCACCCAAAACAATTTCGGTTTCCATCGAAATGATTCTAGCACTTTCTTAAATCTTTATCTGAAATATATTTCCTCCAAATGGTGTCGGTATCCCTTAAGTGTGTCACCCTACGGTTCGCGACTAATGCAGACATGATCGAGACCCCTCTCCGATCAATAATCAGCAGCCGGACTTGGAGATCCATACTGACTCCCACACATTCAACGATGACTCTTGTGATCATGTGAACCTTTAACGTCGTAACTAAATCCCTTTGTCTCGCGATATATTATAGGTCCGACATTCGATCATTGGCATCCAAATACCTAGTTTGATCTCGTTACCGACATGCACTCTTTTCTTGTTCCCGTGATATAACATATTCTAGTGATCTCATCACTTGCTTGCAAGCTATCTTAATGTGATATCACCGATAGGGCCCAGAGTATATCTATCTGTCATCGGGATTGAAAAATTCCACTCTTGATCCATGAGCCTCAACATAACACCTTCGGAGTATCTGAACCCACCTTTATAGTCACCCTTTTACGGTGTGACGTTTGATGTTAGCAAGTTACTCTTCCGATGTTCGCAATTAACATGATCTCATGGTCTAAGGACTAAGATTACTTCATATGATGTTATAGCAATATAAACATAATGACTTTGATCGTAATGCTATACTTCGGATGAATGTTCATCACATCATTCCACCAATGTTGTGACCTCGTTATTAACAACATCCAATGTCCATGATCAGGAAACCTTGATCGTCTTGTTAATCAACGAGCTAGTTTATATAAGAGGCATTACTAGGAACTTTGTATTTTGCTTATTAAACACACATGTATTAACGTATCCAATTAATACAATTATAGCATGCAAAATAAAAATTTATGTAACATCCCAAAACTTAAATCCAAGGTTATTAAGATCCAAATCATCAAATTTAGAGTTAACAAAAACTTTTCCATTTAAAATTATTAAAGCATTCATATGTGTGCGCATTTAAATTTGGAGTTGATTTGAATTGCCATGATTAAGTGATCCATTGATTGTAAAATGATTCTTAGGTGAATTAAACATCATCTAGATCATTCCCAAACAAATCCCAAAGAAAAACAAATCAAAATGAATAAAATAACCAAATGGTCATTTGTGGCATTTTAATCGACATGCCTACTTTGTCTATTCCTAGAACTCAATTCTTCACAGAAACAAATGTGGATCGTTGCACCCCTTGCTAGTACATGTAGTGATGTACCAAGGCCCACTTTGTGATCTACCAAAAACTTCCAAACACTTAAATGGCATTTGAAAATTGAATCTAGTGTAGGTATCAAGATCACACTATTTCAAAAACCACTCAAATGACCTCCATTTTCAAATCCCAAGCAACCACAGATTCTTAAGCATGTGACAAACAACTCCACCAAATATCATCTCCAAATTTAAAACTTGAATTCTTTCGGCCATTTCTACAAACACCTTGTGGGCAGAATTCAGACAAAAACCAAAAACACTATTTTGAGTAGTGTTTGGACCAATGTGGTCTCCCATTTTGCAACCACAACCACCCAGTGCACACCCCTACCCTTTTCTAGCCCGGCCACCCACTATGCCACGACCAAATGGTCATGGCCATTAAGGCCGAGCACCATTGGGCACCCTCACTGGCGACAGCGCGCCATAGCCGCCGCGAGTGTCGCCCACCATGTCCAGCACATCGCATGTGGTCCACCTCCACCGCTCAGCCAGCCCCAGCCCGCGGACAGCGCCAGGAGCAGCCAGGAACCGCCGCACCCGGAGCATGTCTGCCATGCCGACGCCGCTCGCAGAGCGCGTACGGTCCCTACTTAGCCAGACCCCACCTCTCTCCAGCCACCCGCCTACATGATCACCATCGTCCTAGGAAGCTAACGGACATGCCCGTTCCCTCGACTGTGCCCCGTAGTCGCCAACCGCCATGAAACTCGCCATCAGCAGAGACATCATGCGCGCCGCGCCACTCACCTCCCCCTACCACAAACCACTGCACACCCACCTCTGTGACACTCGCCAGGGCACCGCCCATCGTCCTAGTCCACCGCCCACACCTCTAGCTCGCTGTGCCGTCGTCACCGGCGAGCACCACCCATGCTCCTCTGCCGTCTCACCGAGCCTATAAATAGAGGCCTCCCCAGCACCGTTTCCTCACACCACTCTCATCCCCTCCCTCTCAGAACACTCCTAGAGCCCCACCGGAGCAAGCCACCGTCTGCAGCGCCGGAATTTCGCCGGAGTCTGCCGCGGAGGGAGAAGAAGGGGGTCGTCGATCAAGGCCACCTCTCGGGATGCCGCCAGTACCAGGAGAACCACCGTCCTCGACTTGTTCATTTCCCCGCCTCGCCGACCCTCGCCGGAGCCCCGGTAAGCCGCCCGAGACCCCCACCGAGCCGCTAGGGTTCCACTTATGAAATGAATGATGAATCTTGACTTGAACACAACGGAGTTGTGACTATGACCCTAGGTTTTCCAACTTAAGTGATTCCAGAACTTTATTTTATCTTTCTTTGTTTCTGAACTCAGCTTAGGTTTCAAACTTAACTTTACAAATAAACATAGAGTTAACATTTCCCCGTAGCACTATCTTACTTGTTAGTGGTAGTTTGTGAGTACTTAAAGAGTACTCATGGCTTTTGTTCCTGGCTATTCCTATGGCCAGACTATGAAGGAGACTACCAAGATGACGGCCAGCAGGACGGCGATGATAACTAGGACTATCTGCCTTCGTCAGCATTGCCTGTGCCCCTGAAGATGGACCCCACCGCTACGCTTATTAATTATTCCGATGCTTGTTGTATTAAGACTGGATCATGAGATCCTTATTTGTGTAAGACCTTATTTGTGGTTTGTAATGGATGATGTACGGTGATATCCAATCTGTGGGATTAAAAATCCGGGTGTTGACAAGTTGGTATCAGAGCCATCCTGACCATAGGAGACCCTAGTTAGAATGGACGTCCGAACCAAAAACTTAATTTCCATACCAAAGTGAGTATTTATGAAAAACTATTTCCTCTCTTATCCTTGAGAATTCATTCTTTCTCAAAAATTCATGCTCCTCAAATTCTTACATTACTACCTAAAATTTGACACACTTGATCATCTCACTAACTTCCTCATCCTTAATTCTTGTAGATGGAGACTCAGTTCAGCAAGTTCTACCAGTTGGGCAACGGAGGCCAACTGATCTTCGAGAGGGATCTAGATTCACTGTCTGAGTTATTGGGACGCCCACATACGGAGTTTCTTGGAGCTCAACTTCCTGGACCCCCAGGAGGATATTTACAGTAGCTAGTCACCGCTGATCTTCGAGGAAGCATAGAAGCACCAACGTCCGGGAGAATCTAGTTCTCCGTAAGAGAAAACAACTGGCTAGATGGATTAGCCAGGGAAATGCATGAAGCTCTCGCACGTCTATGTGCCCTTAGTGTCAACCAAATCCAAGGAACCCGCTTTGCGCACTATGCAAGGTGTGACTTCATGGGAATGCCGATGGAGATGCCAAGTCACCTAGTGTTGAAGCGTCAAGTGGAGAACCTTGACTTCCTGTTGTACGGTCGCCAGAAGGAATTGGACAATGCTAGGGAACTTGCCAACCACAACCATGCCATTGCCAACTAGAAGGCCCAGACTTTCTCACTGCTAGTCAAGGACCGTCAGTCTCTTTGCTTCCAGCGTGAAAAGAAGGATTGCACCATCGCCCGTCTTCGCAAGAAGGTGGCCGACCTCGAGAAGACCGTCAAGGAGCAAGAAGCTCATCTTGCAACAAAGGAAGAAGAAGAGGAGGGTGAAGACATCCAGGGAGACATGGAGTCTTACCTCAGCAATGATGATGACTTTCTGGAGGAGGATGTCGTGGACTTCTACACTAATGATGAGGACTCCGAATTCATCGATGATGAGCAGATGCTCTAGAGCACTGTCATAGCATGAGATGTATCGGTCCCACTGTATCGTAGCTTGCAGAATGGTTCTTAAAACCATTTATTTTCCTTTGATGTTGTGGAGTGTGTGTGTTTGTATCATGTGCCTTGTTTGAATGAATGAAATAGAGTTAGTTGCAAAACCTGAGTCAAACTCAAAGTTTTAGTTTTGAAACCAAAACCATGAACCTTAGAACTTTCCCTCTTACCCTTTATCCATCTCAATCTTCAGATGACTCGTGGAAACCCAGGAGGGAGTAGCTCATCGCATGACCCAATGCTGCAGATCATGCAGATATTAGTTGCAGACCGTGAAGCAAGCAGGGCAGAGCGCCAGGCCAACTTAGCAATACTACAGCAGATAGCCCAGATGGCCCAAAACAACCAAGGGCATGGAAACCAGGATCATCAAGGATCCAAGCTGAAGAACTTCCAGAATACTAATCCCCCAATGTTTAGCACCTCAAAAAACCCATTAGATGTTGATGACTGGTTGCAGATGATGGTGAACAATTTGGAAGTAGCCAGAGTTGATGACAATGAGAAAGTTCTCTTTGCCACCCATTACTTGGCAGGAGACGCAACAGCCTGGTGGAACAACATCTACCTGATGAACCATGGCAAGTGATGACATGGGAAGCCTTCAAAATCAAGTTCAGCCGCACCCACGTGCCGCAGGGTCTAGTCACCCAAATGAGGAATGAATTCAGAGAGTTGAAGCAGGGCAGAATGACTGTGGTGGAGTACCGTGACAGATTCATGTCGCTTGCAAGGTACGCCCCTGATGAGATCAACACAGAGGCATAGAAGAAGGAGAGATTCCTGAACGGACTGCATGACGAGATGCAGACTGTACTCATCTACATCCACTTCGAGGATCTCGAAGAGCTAGTCGACTCTGCCATTCAGATGGAAGGGAAGATTAATTAGGCAAACGATAACCGCAAACATCGTATGATGCACCAAGATGGATCCAACAGTCACTAGAAGTACCGTCCCAACCCCTCACCAGGAGATGCACCGAGGAACAACCGACCCCCAATGTCTCACCGAAGCTACCCCAACCGTAGCGGAGGCAATGTGAAGTCCGGAGGAAACAACAACAACTCCGGCAACACCAACAATTTCAACCGTGCCCCTCCCAAGAGCAACCACAACAACAACAACAATAACACTACACCCAGAACTAGAAGCAATGTCGTGCCTGTCGCAGCAAAAGACACGTCCCAGATAACTTGTTTCGAGTGTGGAGTGAAGGGTCACTATTCCAATGAGTGTCCCAAGAAGACTGCTGCCACTGCCAATGTGAATGCCCCAGCTCAACAACAGCGTCGTGTTCGACCAGGGAGAAGGTTTGCCCCAGGGAACCCTCACAACCGCAACGGTCGTCTCTTCCACATGAACGCCGAGGAAGCTCAAGAAGCGCCAGACGTAGTGTTGGGTATGTTTTCTGTCAACTCCATTTTAGCAAGGGTATTGTTTGATTCGGGAGCATCGCATTCATTTGTCACCGAAGAATTTGCATGCACTAGTAAGATCCACCCAACCAACTTGAAGCATGTCATGATAGTTCAAATCCACGGGTCAACTACATGGGATAGATTTTTATGCCAACCTAATCGTACTCGGAACCAAAGGACTGGAAGTAGTACTAGGTATGGACTGGATGTCAAGGCATAAAGGACTGATAGACTATGCTAAGAAATCCATCACCATGACCAGTAGCTCTGGAGTCATAGTAGAACATATATCTGAAACCTTACCTCGTCAGTTCAAGTGCAACAAGAGTCTAGCCCTGCCCACCATTGACCAAGTCAGAGTAGTCTGTGAATACCCCGACGTATTTCTAGATGAATTGCCAGGTATGCCCCCGGATAGGGATATTGAGTTAATTATCGAACTAATCCCCAGAACCGGACCCATAGCCCTGAGACCCTATAGCATGAACCCCTCAGAGTTAGTAGAGTTGAAGAAGCAGTTAGATGTTATGCTAGCAACAGGCTTGATTCAACCAAGCGCATCGCCATGGAGATCACCTGTGTTATTTGTCGATAAGAAAGATGGAGGCAACCGTCTGTGCACAGATTACATAAAACTAAATGACGTCACCATCAAAAACAAGTACCCCTTGCCAAAGATAGAGGAACTATTTGACCAGTTGACTGGTGCCCAGGTATTCTCAAAGATTGATCTTAGCACTGGTTATCACCAACTTAAGATTCGTGCAATGGATATTCCGAAGACCGCCTTTACTACTCGTTATGGATTATACGAGTATATGGTCATGTATTTTGGATTAACCAATGCCCCTCCTTATTTCATGAATCTCATGAATAAGATCTTTATGAATTTCTTAGATAAGTTTGTCATTGTGTTTATTGACGATATCCTTATCTACTCCAAGTCAGAAGAAGAGCATGAGCAACATCTGAGAATCATTCTAGAAACCCTGAGAGAGCATTGGTTGTATGCCAAGTTCAGCAAATGTGAGTTTTGGCTGAAAGAAGTAGGATTCCTAGGACATATTATGTCTACCGGAGGAGTCTGTGTTGATCCCGCCAAGATCAAAGATGTCGAAGAATGGGAAGCCCCAACCACTCAAACCCAGGTCCGTGCATTTCTCGGATTAGCGGGATATTACCGCAAGTTTGTCGAAGGATTCTCGAGCATCGCCAGACCCATGACCCAATTGCTGAAGAAGGACAAGAAGTTTGAATGGACCGACAAGTGTGAAGCCAGTTTCCAGGAACTGAAGAACAAATTGATATTAGCCCCAATTTTGATCATGCGAGACATCAAGAAGCCGTTTGATGTGTATTGTGATGCATCCAAGATTGGTCTCGGATGTGTATTAATGCAAGAAGGCAAAGTTATTGCATATTTGTCTCGACAACTGAAGCATAATGAGCAGAACTATCCGACCCATGATCTTGAATTAGCAGCCGTAGTTTTGGCATTGAAGACATGGTGTCATTATCTTATGGGTAATTGCTGTGAGATTTACTCAGATCACAAGAGCTTGAAGTATATTTTCACTCATAAGGAGCTGAATATGAGGCAAAGGATATGGATATAGTTAATCAAGGATTATGACCTTGACATTCACTATCACCCCGGCAAAGCCAATGTGGTAACGGATGCTCTTAGCAGATTGCCTTGTAGGCTAAACACCATGATCAAGGAGAAGCAGCCAAGTTTGTATGAGGAGTTGGAGCAGTTTAGAACTGAGCTTGTTATCAAAGGATACTTAGCTAGCATTGAACTTCAACCCACGTTAATCAGCCAAATCAAGGAAGCCCAGAAGGGAAATGAAAGTATCGACGGAATCAAACGTCGTATTGGTACAGGAAAGGTACCTGGATTCACTGAACACGAAGAAGGAGTTATGTGGTACAAAGGACGTATCTGTGTGCCAGCAGATTCGGAACTGAAGCAGGTTATCATGCAGGAAGCTCATGATACTCTTTATTCTATCCACCCGGAGGAACGAAGGTGTATCAAGATTTGAAAGAGCAATTTTGGTGGCACAAGATGAAGAGAGGAATCGGGAGCTACATCGCCAAGTGTGATATATGTCAAAGAGTCAAAGCAGAGCATCAGAGACCCGTAGGACTGTTGCAACCATTGCAGATTCTGGAATGGAAATGGGATTCCATCAAAATGGACTTTATCACCGGATTGCCTACCTCTAGTAGCGGAAATGACTCAATCTGGGTCATCGTTGATAGACTGTCCAAGGTAGCTCACTTTATACCTGTCAAGACAACCTACCAGAGTTCGAAGCTAGCAGAACTATATATTGCTAGAATTGTTAGTCTGCATGGAACCCCCAAGAACATATTATCTAATCGAGGAACCTAGTTTACCTCGATATTTTGGCAGAAAGTCCAGGAAGGATTAGGAACCAAGTTGAATTTCAGCACCGCGTATCACCCACAAACTGATGGACAGACTGAGAGAGTCAACCAAATCCTAGAGGATATGCTGAGAGCTTGTGTGTTAGAGTACGGATCAAAATGGGAAGACTGCCTACCCTTCGCAGAATTCTCATATAACACCAGTTATCAAGCTAGTTTGCACATGGCCCCCTTTGAGTTCCTATACGGAAGAAAGTGCCGTACCCCTTTGAATTGGTCTCAAGTAGGAGAGAGTCAGATCTTTGGACCCGATATTCTCCGACAAGCCGAAGAAAAGGTGCACAAAGTCCGTGAGCACCTCAAGACCGCCCAGTCTAGACACAAGAGTTATGCTAACAAGAGAAGGAGAGACCTGACTTTCAATGTCGGAGATATTGTATATCTCAAGGTTTCGCCATTAAAGGGAACGCAACGCTTTAGTCTAAAAGGAAAGTTAGCCCCCAGATATATTGGGCCCTTCAAGATTCTGAACCGTCGAGGAGAAGTATCGTATAAACTAGAACTACCAGAAGAGATGTCAGCCATCCACAATGTGTGCCATATCTCGTTACTTCGCGAATGCCTAGAAGTGTCGGAGAAGACCGAAGTTTTGAAGAACAGCGATCACCGAGGTGTTGATATCAACAATGACCTGACATATCATGAAGTGCCAATCTTTATCTTAGAGGAAGCCTACAGAACCACCAGGACCAGGAGTATCAAATTTCTCAAGATTCAATGGAGAAACCATACCGAAGAGGAAGCCACTTGGGAGCGAGAAGATTACATTAGGGCAGAGTTCCCAGATCTCTTTAGTTCCTAGTTATCTTTCATAAATCTCGGGACGAGATTTTTTTTAAGGGGGAAAGGTTTGTAACATCCCAAAACTTAAATCTAAGGTTATTAAGATCCAAATCATCAAATTTAGTGTTAACAAAAACTTTTCCATTTAAAATTATTAAAGCATTCATATGTGTGTCCATTTAATTAGGAATTGATTTGAATTGCCATGATTAAGTGATCCATTGATTGTAAAATGATTCTTAGGTGAATTAAACATCATCTAGATCATTCCCAAACAAATCCCAAAGAAAAACAAATCAAAATGAATAAAATAACCAAATGGTCATTTGTGCCATTTTAATCAACATGCCTACTTTGGCTATTCCTAGAACACAATTCTTAACAGAAACAAATGTGGATCGTTGCACCCCTTGCTAGTACATGTAGTGATGTACGAAGGCCCACTTTGTGATCTACCAAAAACATCCAAACACTAATTTTAAATGGCATTTGAAAATTGAATCTAGTGTAGGTATCAAGATCACACTATTTCAAAAACCACTCAAATGAACTCCATTTTCAAATACCAAGCAACCACAGATCCTTAAGCATATGACAAACAACTCCACCAAAAATCATCTCCAAATTTAAAACTTGAATTCTTTCGGCTATTTCTTCAAACACCTTGGGGCAGAATTCAAACAAAAACCAAAAACACTATTTTGAGCAGTGTTTGGACCAATGTGGTCTCCCATTTTGCAACCACAGCCACCCAGTGCACCCCCTACCCTTTTTTAGCCTCGCCACCCACTATGCCACGACCAAATGGTCATGGCCATTAAAGCCGAGCACCATTGGGCAACCTCACCGGCGATAGCGTACCACAGCCGCCGCCAATCTCACCCACCATGTCCAGCACGTCGCATGTGGTCCACCTCCACCGCCCAGCCAGCCCTAGCCCACAGACAGCGCTAGGAGCAGCCAGGAACCGCCGCGCCCGGAGCCTGTCTGCCATGCCGACATCGTCCGTAGAGCGCGTACGGTCCTGCTCAGCCAGACCCCGCCTCGCTCCGGCCGCCCGCCTACACGATCACCATCGTCCTAGGAAGCTAACGGACATGCCCGTTCCCCCGACCGTGCCCTGTAGTCGCCGGCCTCCATGAAACTCGCCATCGGCAGAGACATCGTGCGCGCCGCGCCACTCACCTCCCCCGACCGCAAACCACTGCACACGCACCTCCGTGACACTCGCCAGGGCACCGCCCACCGTCCTAGCCCACCGCCCACACCTCTAGCTCGTTGTGCCATCGTCACCGGCGAGCACCGCCCATGCTCCTCTGCCGCCTCGCCGAGCCTATAAATAGAGGCCTCCCCAGCAACGTTTCCTCACACCACTCTCATCCCCTCCCTCTCAGAACACTCCCAGAGCCCCACCGGAGCAAGCCGCCGTCCGCAGCACCGGAATTTCGCCGGAGTCTGCCGCGGAGGGAGAAGAAGGGGGTCGTTGATCAAGGCCACCTCTCGGGATGCCGCCAGTACCAGGAGAAACGTTGTCCTCAACTTGTTCATTTGCCCGCCTCGCCAACCCTCCCCGGAGCCCCGGTAAGCCACCCCGGACCCCCACCGAGCTGCTAGGGTTCCACCTCGCCGGCGACCTGTCCATCGTCGACGACAAGCCATAGTCGTAGATCTCCCTTTTAATCTAACGGTCCACGTCGCCCCGTACCGCTTTGTGTTTAAAGAGCCGCTGACATGTGGACCCCCCTGTCAGTTGTTCTCTGCTTCGCGGAACGCCACTGGTCTGGCCCATTATTTTTCCCGCGTGACCCAGTTAGTTCAAATATGGATTTTTCTATTTTAGTTTGAACTCACTTTTGTCCCTTAGTTTAAAAATCAATTCAAGAAGATCTACTGAACCAAATTGAGTGATTCAAATTTTGTTAGAAAGCCTCTGAAAAGATCTATCCAAGCCCGTTAGAATTAATTCATTTAGAGTTAGAGATCTCTCCTACTAAAAATAACAAGACAGAAGCTTTTGCACATTCAAACATTTTTATAAAATCAACTATAATAGCTTTTGAGTTGATTCCAACTCTAAAAAATCACATTTAACCATGCCTATCTGAATATGTAATAATATTAAGGTTTACATGCAGTGAATTTGGACTAGTACCAAAATAATGCTATATAGGCATCTCTAGTCACTTTAAATCATTAATTATTAAACTTAAACTTAAGTAATTGTGATCCAACCTTTAATTCACATTCCCATAGGTTAGAATATGTGGTGATGACATGTGTCCATATGATCCCATATTTTAATTGGAGAATATTAAATCTTAGATATTTTTAATGAGTAGAAATTACTTTTCTGAAATAAAAAGAATGAAGCTAGTTAATAAAACCTTGTGATGCTTGTGATGTTAGTAGATCATCAAATGTGTGCCTTAGAGTGATAAGTAGACTAGTTAAGTATTGTTTGGTGATTGTGTAATTCGTATGTATTTATAGATGATAGTACCGACCAAGCTTTCGAGGAGGAGGAGTTCTACCAAGAAGAGGAGGAAGAAAACTTCAACCACTGCACCAACCAAGGGAAGCTAACACTTGCAAGTATTATACTAGCAAGCCATCATTAACCAAGCAAGCTATTGTTAGAAAGCTAGAATTAAGCTAGATAAATTAAGCAAGATGCATTAGGCATGCTTTGGTTATACCACTTTGACTATTACCTACTCCAAGTTTACTTTCAAGCTTTTACTTTCTTTACTTTACCAAAGGTCCTTTACTTGTTTTCAAGGTAGCATAAAAAGTATAAAACTTGACTTATCTAGATAACCTTAGATGTCATTCTATGGCATGAGATTGAGGTTAGCATCCCACCTTAGTGAACACTCTTAACTTAGTAGCTTAGAGCTAAATCAAAACTTGAGTCACTTTAGATGGGAATACTTGGTGAAAATGAATTGTGAAAACCATGGAATGATGAGTCATTCTATTGAGAAGTTTTGACATGTTTTGAGAAACACAAATGATTTATGATGATGAAAATGTTGAGGCATGAGCCTTAGCCCTTTTATAAAACTGATGGTTGGATTCGGATGCGATACCATTCCAATTTTACCATACAACCACAATACCTGAATTGGGTAAGGCTTAGCCGGAAATTTATATGCATTAGAATTAGTTCCCTCGCGGGAGAGGTCTGAGCTGAGGCTACCTCTCAATGTTGTCCACCTATGTAGTGCCCAAGATGACAGCTGGTCATGGTTGGGAGGCCATACTCATAGGAGAGGTGCTTATACTAGGGTGTGTAAAGGAAAGGTTATGTTTGATTATCTACATACTAAGTATGAGGATTCAGGGTTATCCCTGACAGATGTATCGAATCTTGTGGTGAAAGTGTACCACCTCTGCAGAGTGTCAAACTATTCGAATAGCCGCGTCCGTGGTTATGGACAGTTGGAGTGGCCATACTGTTTCATTGTCAGATGTTTTCAAAATGACTTATGAAATGAATGATGAATCTTGACTTGAACACAACGGAGTTGTGACTATGACCCTAGCTTCCCAACTTAAGTGCTTCTAGAACATTATTTTATCTTTCTTTGTTTCTGAACTCAGCTGAGGTTTCAAACTTAACTTTACAAATAAACATAGCGTTAGCATTTCCCCGTAGCACTATCTTACTTGTTAGTGGTAGTTTGCGAGTACTTAAAGAGTACTCATGGCTTTTGTCCTTGGCTATTCCTATGGCCAGACTATGAAGGAGACTACCAAGATGACGGCTAGCAGGACGGCTATGATAACTAGGACTATCTACCTTTGTCAGCATTGCATGTGCCCCTGAAGAAGGACCCCACCGATACGCTTATTAATTATACCGCTGCTTGTTGTATTAAGACTGGATCATGAGATCCTTATTTGTGTAAGCCCTTATTTATGGTTTATAATGGATGATGTATGGTGATATCCAATCTGTTATGTCTCGCAAAAATGGTAATCCTGGGATTGCGATGTATGACATAATAGGCATCTTGGTTTAAAAATCTGGGTGTTGATAATTGATCATAAACATGGAATAAGATAATAATCGATTTATTATTGCCTCTCGGGCATATTCCCTTCAATTGCATGTGTGTTCTTTTCATTAACCACAGCTAGAGTCATTACATGTTTGTTCATTTCACAAACCACATATGGAACCACCATTGTCATTGAAATGTGTATTCTTTCATTAGCCACATCTAGAGTCATTTCATGTATATTCTTCTCACATAACACATATGGATCCATCAGTATCATTGCATGTGTGTTCTTTTTATTAACAACAACTATAGTCATTTCATGTTTGTTATTTCCATTAACCACATACGGATCCACCAGTGTCATTGCATGTGTTTTCTTTATTAACAACAACTAGAGTCATTGCATGTTTGTTATTTTCATTAACCACATATGGATCCACTAGTGTCATTGCATGTGTGTTCTTCTCATTAACCATAGCTAGAGTCATTGCATGTGTGTTCTTTTCAGAGACCACATATGGATCCACCAGTATCATTGCATGTGTGTTCTTTTCACAATCCACCTATGGATCCACTAGAGTCATTGCATGTGTGTACTTCTCATTAACCACAACTAGAGTCATTCCATGTCTGTCCTTTTCACAAACCACATATGGAACCACCATTGTCATTAAAATGTGTATTATTTCATTAACCACATCAAGAGTCATTTCATGACTATTATTTTCACAAACCACATATGGATCCACCAGTGTCATTCCATGTATGTTCATTTCATAGACCACATATGGATCCACCAGTGTCATTGCATGTGTGTTCTTCTCAGAGACCACATATGGATCCACCAGTGTCATTGCATGTTTATTATTTTCACAATCCACATATGAATCCACTAAAGTCATTGCGTGTGTGTTCTTCTCATTACCCACATCGAGAGTCATTGCATGTGTGCTCTTTTCACAAACCACATATGGAACCACCATTGTCATTGAAATGTGTATTCTTTCATTAACCACATCTAGTGTCATTGCATGTGTGTTGTTTTCAGAGACCACATATGGATCCACCAGTGTTATTCCATGTGTGTTTTTTTCGCAATCCACCTATGGATCCACTAGAGTCATTGCATGTGTGTTGTTCTCATTAACCACAGCTAGAGTCATTGCATGTCTGTTCTTTTCACAAACCACATATGGAACCACCATTGTCATTGAAATGTGTATTCTTTCATTAACCACATATAGAGTGATTTCTTGTATATTCTTCTCACAGACCACATATGGATCCACCATTCTCATTGAAATGGATCCACCAGTGGCATTGCATGTGTATTCTTCTCATTAACCACAACTAGAGTCATTGCATGTGTCTTCTTTTCACAGACCACATATGGATCTACTAGTGTCATTGCATGTGTGTTCTTCTCATTAACCACAACTAGAGTCATTGCATGTGTGTTCTTTTCACAGACCACATATGGATCCACCAGTGTCATCGAAATGTGTATTCTTTCATTAACCACATCTAGAGTCATTTCATGACTATTCTTTTCATGGACCACATATGGATCCACCAGTGTCATTGCATGTGTATTCTTGTAAGAGACCACATATGGATCCACTAGTGTCATCGCATGTGTGTTCTTTTCACAATCCATATATGGATCCACTAGTGTCATTGCATGTGTGTTCTTTTCACAAACCACATATGGAACCACCATTGTCATTGAAATGTGTATTCTTTCATTAACCACATCTCGTATCAATGCATGTGTGTTCTTTTCAAAGACCACATATGGATCCACCAGTGTCATTGCATGTGTGTTCTTTTCACAATCCACCTATGGATCCACTAGAGTAATTGCATGTGTGTTCTTCTCATTAACCATAGCTAGAGTCATTGCATGTCTGTTCTTTTCACAAACCACATATGGAACCAGAATTGTCATTGAAATGTGTATTCTTTCATTAACCACATCTAGAGTGATTTCATGTATATTCTTCTCACAAACCACATATGGATCCACCAGTGTCATTGAAATGTGAATTCTTTCATTACCCACATCTATAGTCATTTCCTGACTATTCTTTTCACAGACCACATATGGATCCACCAGTGACATTGCATGTGTGTTCTTATCGAAGACAACACATGGATCTGCCAGTGTCATTGCATGTGTGTTCTTTTCACAATCCACATATGGATCCACTAGAGTCATTGCATGTGTGTTCTCCTCATTAACCACAGCTAGAGTCATTGCATGTGTGTTCTTTCCACAAACTACATATGGAACCACCATTGTCATTGAAATGTGTATTCTTTCATTAACCACATCTAGTGGCATTGCATGTGTGTTCTTTTCAGAGACAACATATGGATCCACCAGTGTCATTGCATGTGTGTTCTTTTCACAGTCCACCTATGGATCGACTAGAGTCATTGCATGTGTGTTCTTCTCATTAACCACAGCTAGAGTCATTGCATGTCTGATCTTTTCACAAACCACATATGGAACCACCATTATCAGTGAAATGTGTATTCTTTCATTAACCACATCTAGAGTGATTTCATGTATATTCCTCTCACAGACCACATATGGATCCACCATTATCATTAAAATGGATCAACCAGTGTCATTGCATGTGTGTTCTTCTCATTAACCACAGCTAGAGTCATTGCACGTGTGTTCTTTTCACAGACCACATATGGATCCACTAGTGTCATTGCATGTGTGTTCTTCTCATTAACCACAACTAGAGTCATTGCATGTGTGTTCTTTTCACAGACCACATATGGATCCACCAGTGTCATTGAAATGTGTATTCTTTCATTAACCACATCTAGAGTCATTTCATGACTATTCTTTTCCTAGACCACATATGGATCCACCAGTGTCATTGCATGTGTGTTCTTTTCACAATCCACATATGGATCCACTAGAGTCATTGCATGTGTGTTCTTCTCATTAACCACAGCTAGAGTCATTGCATGTGTGTTCTTTTCACAAACCACATATGGAACCACCATTGTCATTGAAATGTGTATTCTTTCATTAACCACATCTCGTATCATTGCATGTGTGTTCTTTTCAAAGACCACATATGGATCCACCAGTGTCATTGCATGTGTGTTCTTTTCACAATCCACCTATGGATCCACTAGAGTCATTGCATGTGTGTTCTTCTCATTAACCATAGCTAGAGTCATTGCATGTCTGTTCTTTTCACAAACCACATATGGAACCACAATTGTCATTGAAATGTATATTCTTTCATTAACCACATCTAGAGTGATTTCATGTATATTCTTCTCACAGACCACATATGGATCCACCATTATCATTGAAATGGTTCCACCAGTGTCATTGCATGTGTGTTCTTCTCATTAACCACAGCTAGAGTCATTCCATGTGTGTTCTTTTCACAGACCACATATGGATCCACTAGTGTCATTGCATGTGTGTTCTTCTCATTAACCACAACTAGAGTCATTGCATGTGTGTTATTTTCACAAACCACATATGGATCCACCAGTGTCATTGAAATGTGTATTCTTTCACTAACCACATCTATAGTCATTTGCTGACTATTCTTTTCACAGACCACATATGGATCTACCAGTGACATTCCATGTGTGTTCTTATCAGAGACAACACATGGATCTACCAGTGTCATCGCATGTGTGTTATTTTCACAATCCACATATGGATCCACTAGAGTCATTGCATGTGTGTTCTTCTCATTAACCACAGCTAGAGTCATTGCATGTGTGTTCTTTTCACAAACCACATATGGAACCACCATTGTCATTGAAATGTGTATTCTTTCATTAACCACATCTAGTGTCAATGCATGTGTGTTCTTTTCAGAGACAACATATGGATACACCAGTGCGATTGCATGTTTGTTCTTTTCACAATCCACTTATGGATCCACTAGAGTCATTGCATGTGTGTTCTTCTCATTAACCACAGCTAGAGTCATTGCATGTCTGTTCTTTTCACATATGGATCCACTAGTATCATTGCATGTGTGTTCTTTTCAGAGACCACATATGGATCCACCAATGTCATTGCATGTGTTTTCGTTTCACAATCCACATATGGATCCACTAGAGTCATTGCATGTGTGTTCTTCTCATTAACCACAGCTAGAGTCATTGCATGTGTGTTCTTTTCACAAACCACATATGGAACCACCAATCATTGAAATGTGTATTCTTTCATTAACCACATCTAGTGGCATTGCATGTGTGTTCTTTTCAGAGACAACATATGGACCCACCAGTGTCATTGCATGTGTGTTCTTTTCACAATCCACCTATGGAACCACTAGAGTCATTGCATGTGTGTTCTTCTCATTAACCACGGCTAGAGTCATTGCATGTCTGATCTTTTCACAAACCACATGTGGAATCACCATTGTCATTGAAATGTGTATTCTTTCATGAACCACAGCTAGAGTGATTTCTTGTATATTCCTCTCACAGACCACATCTGGATCCACCATTATCATTAAAATGGATCCACCAGTGTCATTGCATGTGTGTTCTTCTCATTAACCACAGCTAGAGTCATTCCATGTCTGTTCTTTTCACAGACCACATATGGATGCACTAGTGTCATTGCATGTGTGTTCTTCTCATTAACCACAACTAGAGTCATTGCATGTGTGTTCTTTCCACAGACCACATATGGATCCACCAGTGTCATTGAAATGTGTATTCTTTCATTAACCACATCTAGAGTCATTTCACGACTATTCTTTTCCTAGACCACATATGGATCCACCAGTGTCATTGCATGTGTGTTCTTTTCAAAGACCACATATGGATCCACTAGTGTCATTGCATGTGTGTTCTTTTCACAATCCACATATGGATCCACTAGAGTCATTGCATGTGTGTTCTTCTCATTAACCACAGCTAGAGTCATTGCATGTGTGTTCTTTTCACAAACCACATATGGAACCACCATTGTCATTGAAATGTGTATTCTTACATTAACCACATCTCGTATCATTGCATGTGTGTTCTTTTCAAAGACCACATATGGATCCACCAGTGTCATTGCATGTGTGTTCTTCTCATTAACCACAGCTAGCGTCATTCCACATATGGATCCACTAGTGTCATTGCATGTGTGTTCTTCTCATTAACCACAACTAGAGTCATTGCATGTGTGTTCTTTTCACAAACCACATATGGATCCACCAGTGTCATTGAAATGTGAATTCTTTCATTAACCACATCTATAGTTATTTCTAGACTATTCTTTTCACAGACCACATATGGATCCACCAGTGACATTGCATGTGTGTTCTTATCAGAGACAACACATGGATCTACCAGTGTCATTTCATGTGTGTTCTTTTCACAATCCACATATGGATCCACTAGAGTCATTGCATGTGTGTTCTTCTCATTAACCACAGCTAGAGTCATTGCATGTGTGTTCTTTTCACAAACCACATATGGAACCACCATTGTCATTGAAATGTGTAATCTTCCATTAACCACATCTAGTGTCAATGCATGTGTGTTCTTTTCAGAGACAACATATGGATACACCAGTGCGATTGCATGTTTGTTCTTTTCACAATCCACTTATGGATCCACTAGAGTCATTGCATGTGTGTTCTTCTCATTAACCACAGCTAGAGTCATTGCATGTCTGTTCTTTTCACATATGGATCCACTAGTGTCATTGCATGTGTGTTCTTTTCAGAGACCACATATGGATCCACCAGTGTCATTGCATGTGTGTTCTTTTCACAATCCACCTATGGATCCACTAGAGTCATTGCATGTGTGTTCTTCTCATTAACCATAGCTAGAGTCATTGCATGTCTGTTCTTTTCACAAACCACATATGGAACCACAATTGTCATTGAAATGTATATTCTTTCATTAACCACATCTAGAGTGATTTCATGTATATTCTTCTCACAGACCACATATGGATCCACCATTATCATTGAAATGGTTCCACCAGTGTCATTGCATGTGTGTTCTTCTCATTAACCACAGCTAGAGTCATTCCATGTGTGTTCTTTTCACAGACCACATATGGATCCACTAGTGTCATTGCATGTGTGTTCTTCTCATTAACCACAACTAGAGTCATTGCATGTGTGTTATTTTCACAAACCACATATGGATCCACCAGTGTCATTGAAATGTGTATTCTTTCACTAACCACATCTATAGTCATTTGCTGACTATTCTTTTCACAGACCACATATGGATCTACCAGTGACATTCCATGTGTGTTCTTATCAGAGACAACACATGGATCTACCAGTGTCATCGCATGTGTGTTATTTTCACAATCCACATATGGATCCACTAGAGTCATTGCATGTGTGTTCTTCTCATTAACCACAGCTAGAGTCATTGCATGTGTGTTCTTTTCACAAACCACATATGGAACCACCATTGTCATTGAAATGTGTATTCTTTCATTAACCACATCTAGTGTCAATGCATGTGTGTTCTTTTCAGAGACAACATATGGATACACCAGTGCGATTGCATGTTTGTTCTTTTCACAATCCACTTATGGATCCACTAGAGTCATTGCATGTGTGTTCTTCTCATTAACCACAGCTAGAGTCATTGCATGTCTGTTCTTTTCACATATGGATCCACTAGTATCATTGCATGTGTGTTCTTTTCAGAGACCACATATGGATCCACCAATGTCATTGCATGTGTTTTCGTTTCACAATCCACATATGGATCCACTAGAGTCATTGCATGTGTGTTCTTCTCATTAACCACAGCTAGAGTCATTGCATGTGTGTTCTTTTCACAAACCACATATGGAACCACCAATCATTGAAATGTGTATTCTTTCATTAACCACATCTAGTGGCATTGCATGTGTGTTCTTTTCAGAGACAACATATGGACCCACCAGTGTCATTGCATGTGTGTTCTTTTCACAATCCACCTATGGAACCACTAGAGTCATTGCATGTGTGTTCTTCTCATTAACCACGGCTAGAGTCATTGCATGTCTGATCTTTTCACAAACCACATGTGGAATCACCATTGTCATTGAAATGTGTATTCTTTCATGAACCACAGCTAGAGTGATTTCTTGTATATTCCTCTCACAGACCACATCTGGATCCACCATTATCATTAAAATGGATCCACCAGTGTCATTGCATGTGTGTTCTTCTCATTAACCACAGCTAGAGTCATTCCATGTCTGTTCTTTTCACAGACCACATATGGATGCACTAGTGTCATTGCATGTGTGTTCTTCTCATTAACCACAACTAGAGTCATTGCATGTGTGTTCTTTCCACAGACCACATATGGATCCACCAGTGTCATTGAAATGTGTATTCTTTCATTAACCACATCTAGAGTCATTTCACGACTATTCTTTTCCTAGACCACATATGGATCCACCAGTGTCATTGCATGTGTGTTCTTTTCAAAGACCACATATGGATCCACTAGTGTCATTGCATGTGTGTTCTTTTCACAATCCACATATGGATCCACTAGAGTCATTGCATGTGTGTTCTTCTCATTAACCACAGCTAGAGTCATTGCATGTGTGTTCTTTTCACAAACCACATATGGAACCACCATTGTCATTGAAATGTGTATTCTTACATTAACCACATCTCGTATCATTGCATGTGTGTTCTTTTCAAAGACCACATATGGATCCACCAGTGTCATTGCATGTGTGTTCTTCTCATTAACCACAGCTAGCGTCATTCCACATATGGATCCACTAGTGTCATTGCATGTGTGTTCTTCTCATTAACCACAACTAGAGTCATTGCATGTGTGTTCTTTTCACAAACCACATATGGATCCACCAGTGTCATTGAAATGTGAATTCTTTCATTAACCACATCTATAGTTATTTCTAGACTATTCTTTTCACAGACCACATATGGATCCACCAGTGACATTGCATGTGTGTTCTTATCAGAGACAACACATGGATCTACCAGTGTCATTTCATGTGTGTTCTTTTCACAATCCACATATGGATCCACTAGAGTCATTGCATGTGTGTTCTTCTCATTAACCACAGCTAGAGTCATTGCATGTGTGTTCTTTTCACAAACCACATATGGAACCACCATTGTCATTGAAATGTGTAATCTTCCATTAACCACATCTAGTGTCAATGCATGTGTGTTCTTTTCAGAGACAACATATGGATACACCAGTGCGATTGCATGTTTGTTCTTTTCACAATCCACTTATGGATCCACTAGAGTCATTGCATGTGTGTTCTTCTCATTAACCACAGCTAGAGTCATTGCATGTCTGTTCTTTTCACATATGGATCCACTAGTGTCATTGCATGTGTGTTCTTTTCAGAGACCACATATGGATCCACCAATGTCATTGCATGTGTTTTCGTTTCACAATCCACATATGTATCCACTAGAGTCATTGCATGCGTGTTCTTCTCATTAACCACATCTAGAGTCATTGCATGTGTGTTCTTTTCACAAACCACATATGGAACCACCATTGTCATTGAAATGTGTATTCTTTCATTAACCACATATAGTGTCATTGCATGTGTGTTCTTTTTAGAGACAACATATGGATCCACCAGTGTCATTGCATGTGTGTTCTTTTCACAATCCACCTATGGATCCACTAGAGTCATTGCATGTGTGTTCTTCTCATTAACCACATCTACAGTCATTGCATGTATGTTCTTTTCACAAACCACATATGGAACCACCATTGTCATTGAAATGTGTATTATTTCATTAACCACATCTAGAGTGATTTCATGTATATTCTTCTCACAGACCACATTTGGATCCACCATTAACATTGAAATGGATCCACCAGTGTCATTGCATGTGTGTTCTTCTCATTAACCACAACTAGACTCATTGCATGTGTGTTATTTTCACAGACCACATATGGATCCACTAGTGTCATTGCATGTGTGTTCTTTTCACAGACCACATTTGGATCCACTAGTGTCATTGAATTGTGTATTCTTTAATTAACCACATCTAGAGTCATTTCATGACTATTATTTTCACAAACCACGTATGGATCCACTAGTGTCATTGCATGTGTGTTCTTTTCAGAGACCACATATGGATCCACCAGTGTCATTGCATGTGTGTTCTTTTCACAATCCACATATGGATCCACTAGAGTCATTGCATGTGTGTTTTTCTCATTAACCACAGCTAGAGTCATTGCATGTGTGTTCTTTTCACAAACCACATATGGAACCACAATTGTCATTGAAATGTGTATTCTTTCATTAACCACATCTAGTGTCATTGCATATCTATTCTTTTCAGACACAACATATGGATCCACCAGTGTCATTGCATGTCTGTTCTTTTCACAATCCACCTATGGATCCACTATAGTTATTGCATGTGTGTTCTTCTCATTAACCAAAACTAGAGTCATTGCATGTCTGTTCTTTTCACGAACCACATATGGTACCACCGTTGTCATTGAAATGTGTATTCTTTCATTAACCACATCTATAGTCATTTCATATATATTCTTCTCACAGACCACATATGGATCCACCATTGTCATTGAAATGGATGCACTAGTGTCATTGCATGTGTGTTCTTCTCATTAACCACAGCTAGAGTCATTGCATGTGTGTTCTTTTCACAGACCACATATGGATCCACCAGTGTCATTGCATTTGTTTTCTTCTCATTAACCACAGCTAGAGTCATTGCATGTGGTATATTTTCACAGACCACATATGGATCCACCAGTTTCATTGAAATATGTCTTCTTTCATTAACCACGTCTAGAGTCATTTCATGACTATTCCTTTCACAGACCACATATGGATCCACTAGTGTCATTGCATCTGTATTATTTTCAAGGAACACATATGGATCCACCAGTGGCATTGCATGCGTGTTCTTTTTATTAACAACAACTAGAGTCATTACATGTTTGTTATTTTTATTAACCACATATGGATCCACCATTGTCATTGCATGTGTGTTCTTCTCATTAACCACAACTAGAGTCATTGCATGTGTGTTCTTTTCACAAACCACATATGGAACCACTATTGACACTGAAATGTGTATTCTTTCATTAACCACATCTAGAGTCATTTCATGACTATTCTTTTCACAGACCACATATGGATCCACCATTGTCATTGCATGTGTTTTCTCTTCATAGACCACATATGGATCCACCAGTGTCATTGCATGTGTGTTCTTTTTATTAACAACAAATAGAGTCATTGGATGTGTGTTATTTTTATTAACCATATATGGATCCCCAGTGTCATTGCATGTGTGTTCTTCTCATTAACCGCATCTAGAGTCACTGGATGTGTGTTCTTTTCACAATCCACATATGGATCCACTAGTGTCATTGAAATGTGTGTTCTTTTCAGAGACCACATCTGGAGTCATTTCATGACTATTCTTTTCATAGACAACATATGGATCCACCAGTGTTATTGCATGTGTGTTCTTTTTAGAGACCACATATGGATCCACCAGTGTCATTGCATGTGTGTTCTTTTTATTAACAACAACAAGAGACGTTGCATGTGTGTTATTTTTATTAACCACATATGGATCCACCAGTGTCATTGCATGTGTGTTCTTCTCATTAACCACATCTAGAGTCACTAGATGTGTGTTCTTTTCACAATCCACATATGGATCTACCAGTGTCATTGTAATGTGTGTTCTTTTCAGAGACCACATCTAGAGTAATTTAATGACTATTCTTTTCATAGACCACATATGGATCCACCAGTGTCATTGCATGTGTATTCTTTTCAAAGACCACATATGGATCCCTCAGTGTCATTGCATGTGTGTTCTTTTCAGATGCCACATATGGATCCACCAGTGTCATTGCATGTGTGTTCTTTTCACAATCCACCTACGGATCCACTAGAGTCATTGCATGTGTGCTCTTTTCATTAACCACGACTAGAGTCATTGCATGTGTGTTCTTTTCACAAACCACATATGGAACCACCATTGTCATTGAAATGTGTATTATTTCATTAACCACATCTAGTGTTATTGCATCTGTGTCCTTTTCACATACCACATATAGATCCACCAGAGTCATTGGATGTCTATTCTTTTCAGACACCACATATGGACCCACCAGCTATTGCATGTGTGTTCTTCTCATTAACCAAAGCTAGAGTCATTGCATGTGTGTTCTTTTCACTAACCACATATGGAACCACCGTTGTCATTGAAATGTGTGTTCTTTTCATTAACCACAGCTAGATTCATTGCATGTGTGTTCTTCTCACAAACCACATATGGAACCACCATTATCATTGAAATGTGTATTCTTTCATTAAAACACATTGAAATGTGTATTCTTCTCACAAACCACATATGGATCGACCAGAGTCATTGCATGTCTGTTATTTTCAGAGACCACATATGGATCCACCAGTGTCATTGCATCTGTGTTCTTATTATTAACAACAACTAGAGTCATTACATGTGTGTTCTTTTCACAATCCTCCTATGGATCCACCAGTGTCATTGCATGTGTGTTCTTCTCACAATCCATCTATGGATCCACCGGAGTTCATTGCATGTGTGTTCTTTTCACAATCCACCTATGGATCCACTAGTGTGATTGCATGTGGGTTCTTCTCATTAACCTCAGCTAGAGTCATTGCATGTGTGTTATTTTCACAAACCACATATGGAACCACCATTGTCACTGCATGTGTGTTCTTCTCATTAACTACCGCTAGAGTCATTTCATGTCTATTCTTTTCACAAACCACATATGGAACCACCATTGTCATTGAAATGTCTGTTCTTTTCAAAGACCACATATGGATCCACCAGTGTTATTACATGTGTGTTCTTATTACTGACAACAACTAGAGTCATTGCATGTGTGTTCTTTTCACAATCCACCTATGGATCCACAAGTGTCATTAAATGTGTATTCTTTTGAGAGACCACATTAGGATCCACCTGTGTCATTGCATGTGTGTTCTTTTTAGAGACCACATATGGATCCACTAGTGTCATTGCATGTGTGTTCTTTTTATTAACAACAACAAGAGTCATTACATGTGTGTTATTTTTATTAACCACATATGGATCCACAGGTGGCATTGCATGTGTGTTCTTCTCATTAACCACATCTAGAGTCACTGGATGTGTGTTCTTTTCACAATCCACATATGGATCCACCAGTGTCATTGAAATGTGTGTTCTTTTCAAAGACCACATCTGGAGTCATTTCATGACTATTCTTTTCATATACCACATATGGATCTACCAGTGTAATTGCATGCATGTTCTTTTCACAATCCTCCTATGGATCCACCAGTGTCATTACATGTGTGTTCTTCTCACAATCCACCTATGGATCCACCAGAGTTCATTGGATGTGTGTTCTTTTCACAATCCACCTATGGATCCACCAGTGTGATTGCATGTGGGTTCTTCACATTAACCACAGCTAGAGTCATTACATGTGTGTTCTTTTCATAAACAAAATATGGAACCACCATTGTCACTGCATGTGTGTTCTTCTCATTAACTACCGCTAGAGTCATTTCATGTCTATTCTTTTCACAAACCACATATGGAACCACCATTGTAATTGAAATGTCTGTTCTTTTCAAAGACCACATATGGATCCACCAGTGTTATTGCATGTGTGTTCTTATTACTGACAACAACTAGAGTCATTGCATGTGTGTTCTTTTCACAATCCACCTATGGATCCACAAGTGTCATTACATGTGTATTCGTTTGAGAGACCACATATGGATCCACCAGTGTCATTGCATGTGTGTTCTTTTTAGAGACCACATATGGATCCACCGGTGTCATTGCATGTGTGTTCTTCTCATTAACCATGGCTAGAGTCATTGCATGTGTGTTGTTTTCACAAACCACATATGGAACCACCATTGTCATCGAAATGTGTATTCTTTCATTAACCACATCTAGAGTCATTTCATGACTATTTTTTTCACAGACCACATATGGATCCACCTGTGTCAGTGCATGTCTGTTCTTTTTAGAGACCACATATGGATCCACCAGTGTTATTACATGTGTGTTCTTTTTATTAACAACAACAAGAGTCATTGCATGTGTGTTATTTTTATTAACCACATAAGGATCCACCTGTGGCATTGCATGTGTGTTCTTCTCATTAACCACATCTAGAGTCACTGGATGTGTGTTCTTTTCACAATCCACATATGGATCCACGAGTGTCATTGAAATGTGTGTTCTTTTGAGAGACCACATCTGGACTCATTTCATGACTTTTCTTTTCATAGACCACATATGGATCTACTAGTGTCATTTCATGTGTGTTCTTTTCACAATCCTCCTATGGATCCACCTGTGTCATTGCATGTGTGTTCTTTTCACAATCCTCCTATGGATCCACTAGAGTCATTGCATGTGTGCTCTTTTCATTAACCACGGCTAGAGTCATTGCATGTGTGTTCTTTTCACAAACCACATGATGAACCACTATTGTCATTGAAATGTGTATTGTTTCATTAACCACATCTAGTGTTATTGCATGTGTGTTGTTTTCACATACCACATATGGATCCACCAGAGTCATTGCATGTCTGTTCTTTTCAGACACCACATATGGACCCACCAGTCATTGCATGTGTGTTCTTCTCATTAACCAAAGCTAGATTCATTGCATGTGTGTTTGTTTCACAAACCACATATGGAACCACCGTTGTCATTGAAATGTGTGTTCTTTTCATTAACTACAGCTAGATTCATTGCATGTGTGTTCTTCTCACAAACCACATATGGAACCACCATTGTCATTGAAATGTGTATTCTTTCATTAACACACATTGAAATGTGTATTCTTCTCACAGACCACATATGGATCCACTAGAGTCATTGCATGTCTGTTCTTTTCAGAGACCACATATGGATCCACCAGTGTCATTGCATGTGTGTTCTTATTATTAACAACAACTAGAGTCATTGCATGTGTGTTCTTTTCACAATCCTCCTATTTATCCACCAGTGTCATTGCATGTGTGTTTTTCTCACAATCCACCTATGGATCCACCAGAGTTCATTGCATGTGTGTTCTTTTCACAATCCACCAGTGTGATTTCATGTGGGTTCTTCTCATTAACCACAGCTAGAGTCATTGCATGTGTGTTATTTTCACAAACCACATATGGAACCACCATTGTCATTGCATGTGTGTTCTTCTCATTAACAACGCTAGAGTCATTTCATGTCTATTCTTTTCACAGACCACATATGGAACCACCATTGTCATTGAAATGTCTATTCTTTTCAAAGACCACATATGGATCCACCAGTGTTATTGCATGTGTGTTCTTATTATTGACAACAACTAGAGTCATTGCATGTGTGTTCTTTTCACAATCCACCTATGGATCCACAAGTGTCATTACATGTGTATTCTTTTTAGAGACCACATATGGATCCACCAGTGGCATTGAATGTGTGTTCTTTTCAGAGACCACATATGGATCCACCGATGTCATTGCATGTGTGTTTGATGCGCTCGACTTTCGACGTAGAGCTCGTTGGGAACCCCAAGAGGAAGGTACGATGAGCACAACAGTAAGTTTTCCCTCAGTTATGAAAGCAAGGTTTAATCGAACTAGTAGGAGCAAGGAAACACCCCAAAGGTGTTACTAACTGAGCTTTGGCAGGGCGCACTACCGGTGCTAGTAGCAACGTGGAGACCTACACAACACAACCACAAAACTTTGTCCCCAACTTGCGATGAGGTTGTCAATCTCACCGTGTTTTGCGGAAAACAAATGATTAAACGTATCGAAAGGAAAGAAGTAAAGGTTTGCAGAAAGTAAACACAAAGCAGTAAAAGATTGTAGATTGTATGTAAAGAAAAAGGATCGGGATCCATAGTTGAGTAGAGGTGGCTCTCCTTAGATAAATAACATGCTGGGTGAACAAATTACAGCGGGGCAATTGACAAACACCGAGAAAGCAATACATGCATATACTAATCATCTTGACTCCTCTGAGACTTGATTGGGCATTACAACATAATACATAGACCGCCATCCAACTGCATCTATGACTAATAATCCACCTTCAGGTTATCATCCGAACCCCCTCCCGTATTAAGTTGCAAGCAACGGATTATTTCTTTATGAACTGCATGTAAAGTAAACAATACGATTGTTCTATGAACAAAGGATTGTTGTTTTCTACCTAGTAGCAACATCACATCTAGTACCTTAGAGATTTCTATGAACAAAGCAATCTCAATTGTTTATAACAAGTAATGCTACAGCAAAGAATACTAAGAATAAAGCCAAAACAATATCAAACATGGCATGACAAAGCATAGGCCACAGTCAAAAACGAGCTCTTTTTACCACATAAGTATGAACTTTCCTACTCTTTTCCAAACCAAACCAAACTATTTGCAAACCAAAGTATGAAAGAGGGGGTCCAACCAATTTATTCAGAAAACTAAGCAAACCAAGCAAAGTAAAAACTAAAACGAAAAAGAAGACGCTCCAAGAACAACACAACTGTGCATGAAACAATAAAAATGAAGCATTTGGAAGAAACCTGGGATTTTTATTGATGAAGAAGGAGATGTCTTGGGCATCCCCAAGCTTTGACGCTTGTACTTCTTGGATATTTCTTGGGGTGACACGCGTGGCATCCTCAAGCTTGAGCTTTAGTCCATCCTTCATCTCATTACTCATTCCTTCCATACACCTGAAATTTTTCCTTCATACAAAACTTCACACAAGCTTAGCAACATTTGTGCACTTAAGATAAATAAGTCTCAAGGTTCAGTTCTAACACCAAATAAACTTTCATTAGAACACTAGATACTTTAGCACTTCCCTCAAAAATATCAATTCCCCAAAGGAACTCAAGAAGGAACTAACAAGAAGCAAATGCAGAAAATGGCAGAAATCTGTCAAAACAGACCAGAAGGTAAAGACGAATTTTTTCGAAGACCTTCTGTTGCTCAAATCAAAAAGTGTTGAACTAACGGAAGTTAGATAACAACCTGGGTCAGAAGCACAAACAATTACATCTCAATCCGACGTACAGAGCTCTCTCAGGAATGTTTACGGTGAAGCACAAAAATTTGTTTCGGGACAGCAACTTTCCCAATCATTACTTCTCTCTCATTAGAGGTTACTCTTGGCACAAAAAGCAAATAAAAAGGATAAGGAGAGGTTATTACAGAGGTAATAACTTCCAAGACTCATCTAAAACTCTTAGGTTATCTCCCAACAAGTACTTTTCTTTAACGCCTTTAAGTTAGGCATAAGAAGCAAAGAAACAATCAAGTGTTCTCAAAGAAGCATTAAGACCAACTTTCTTGCCCTTACCTCTCTTACTTTTATTCTTAACCTTGGGGAAAATATGATTGTTTGGTGGAGAAGAAAGGTGCATGGTCCCCGTTCCCACATCTATTATTGCTCCAAGGAGTTCTAATAGGGACCTTCCAAGTGTAATTTGTCCATTTCCTGCACATTCAATAACAAGATAATCAATAGAAATCGTTTTCCCAAGGATCTTTGTAAACACTCCTTCAGCTATTCCAAGAGGTAATATGGTAGTATTATTAGTAAGAGATATTTATTTTCCTCCTTCAATGAGCCCCCAAGTATTCAGAGATTTATAAATATCTTTGGGCATAAGGCAAAATTCAGACATGATATCACAGCGAGCTTGAAAAGTTTCATTGTTCATCTCAATCTTCACCGTGGGGAACCACTTTGATGGTTCAGAGTTTTTTGGAACATAATCATGATGCTCCCTAAGCGTATTATAGCAACTCTCTAATCTAATAATGCTAGCCTCAAGAGTGTCCACCCTAGCCATTATTTTTGCGAAAGAAGTATCAGTTTGGCTAGGCAAGTTGTAAGTGAGGATCAATTTCTTTATAGCATTAATAGCATCATCCTCATTACAATGGAGGAAATCTCCTCCCACAACAGCATCCAAAGCATATCTATAGAAAAGAGCAATTCCAAGGTAAAAACTGCTAAGGAACAAGCTTTGAGTCATTTTAGGCTCAGTTTTTTCATGTAGATCAGAGATTCTAGACCAAGCTTCCTTAAAACTTTCCTCAATTCCTTGTTTAAAAGTGAAAATCATATTCTCGGGTGACATAGTGACTGGAGCAAGGCTAGACATAGTGACAACTTAGGATAGGAACTAATTTTTTGTGTTTTTCAAATAAGAAAGCAAACTTGTAAAACTATTTTTTTGTGTTTTTTGAAGAACAAAACAAGCAAACAAAGCAAAAAGAAACTAAGAAAAACAAAAACAACAAAGTAAAGATATTGGTTATGAGGGACTCCCCTTGTGAAGATGTCCTTGACTCCCCGGCAACGGCGCCAGAAAATCTTGATGCGCTCGACTTTCGACGTAGGGCTCATTGGGAACCCCAAGAGGAAGGTACGATGAGCACAACAGTATGTTTTCCCTCAGTTATGAAACCAAGGTTTAATCGAACTAGTAGGATCAAGGAAACACCCCAAAGGTGTTACTAACTGAGCTTTGGTAGGGCGCACTACCAGTGCTAGTAGCAACGTGGAGACCTGCACAACACAACCACAAAACTTTGTCCCCAACTTGCGATGAGGTTGTCAATCTCACGGTGTTTTGCGGAAAACAAAGGATTAAACGTATCGAATGGAAAGAAGTAAAGGTTTGCAGAAAGTAAACACAAAGCAGTAAAAGATTGTAGATTGTATGTAAAGAAAAAGGACCGGGATCCATAGTTCACTAGAGGTGGCTCTCCTTAGATAAATAACATGCCGGGTGAACAAATTACAGCGGGGCAATTGACAAACACCGAGAAAGCAATACATGCATATACTAATCATCTTGACTCCTCTGAGACTTGATTGGGCATTACAACATAATACATAGACCGCCATCCAACTACATCTATGACTAATAATCCACCTTCAGGTTATCATCCGAACCCCCTCCAGTATTAAGTTGCAAGCAACAGATTATTGCTTTACGAACTACGTGTAAAGTAAACAATACAATTGTTCTATGAACAAAGGATTGTTGTTTTCTCCCTAGTAGCAACAACACATCTAGTACCTTAGAGAGTTCTGTCACTTCCCCAGATTACTAGAGGCATGAACCCACTATCGAGCATAAATACTAACTCTTGGAGTTGCTAGCATCTACTTGGCCAAGATAGCTACTAACAACGGAAAGCATGCAAGATATCAAATAACAAAGACATGATAGAATCAATAATCAATCTGAAATAGCATCTCAGTATCCATCGGATCCCCGCAAACACAACATGTATGGATTACAAATAGATGATCTTGATCATGAACGGAGCTCACAAGATCTAAACATGAAAGCACAAAGGAGGAGAAACTAGCCATCTAGCTACTACATGGATCCGTAGTCCAAGGATGAACTACTCACGCATCACACCGGAGGCTTGCATGGTGATGAAGAAGCCTCCAGGGTAAATTCCCCTCTCCGGCACGGTGCCGGGAAGAGCTTCATATCCCTCCCAATATAGGGATGGAGATGACGGCGGCTACAGACTCTTTCGTGGATTTTTGATCGGGTACATAGGGTTTTCGTCCCGAGGGCAACTTATATGCGGAAGGAGAGGCCGAGGGGGTGCCGGGAGCCACCACACCACTTCCTGGCACGGGCCCAGCCTGCCCGCGCGGCCAGGTGGTGTGGCCGGCCCCTGGCCCTTCTCCGTCTCGTATTCTGGCACTTGACCCCTTCCGGAAAAATAGGCACTTTGGCTTTTGTCCCGTCCAATTCCGAGAATATTCATTTTCTGACTTTCCTAGAACCAAAACAGTAGAAAACAGGCAGCTGGCGCTGTGGCTCTTGTTAATAGGTTAGTCTAAGAAATCATATGAAAAGTACTGCAAAGTTGGAACAAAACACAAGAAAGTGCATAAAACCAAGCATGGAACATCAAAAAATATAGATACATTTGCAATGTATCAGTGTTCTTCTCATTAACCACGGCTAGAGTCATTGCATGTGTGTTGTTTTCACAAACCACATATGGAACCACCCTTGTCATGGAAATGTGTATTCTTTCATTAACCACATCTAGAGTCATTTCATGACTATTCTTTTCACAAACCACATATGGATCCACCAGTGTCATTGCATGTCTGTTCTTTTCAGAGACCACATATGGATCCACCAGTGTCATTGCATGTGTGTTCTTTTTATTAACAACAACAAGAGTCATTGCATGTGTGTTATTTTCATTAACCACATATGGATCAACCAGTGTCATTGCATGTGTGTTCTTCTCATTAACCACATCTAGAATCACTGGATGTATGTTCTTTTCACAATCCACATATGGATCCACCAGTGTCATTGAAATGTGTATTCTTTCATTAACCACATCTAGAGTCATTTCATGACTATTCTTTTCACAGACCACATATGGATCCACCAGTGACATTGCATGTGTATTCTTTTCAAAGACCACATATGGATCCACCAGTGTCATTGCATGTGTGTTCTTTTTAGAGACCACATATGGATCCACTAGTGTCATTGCATGTGTGTTCTTTGCACAATCCACCTATGGATCCACTAGAGTCATTGCATGTGTGTTCTTTTCATTAACCACAGCTAGAGTCATTGCATGTGTGTTCTTTTCATTAACCATATATGGATCCACCAGTGTCATTGAAATATGTATTCTTTTCATTAACCACATATGGTGTCGTGGTGGTGTCACAACAGATGCCATGTATAGGCTAAAGGTGGGGACTAATACTTGCTAGGGGAATCCATGGAGGGATAGTGAAGTTATTCTCCACACAAGAGCTTGTATTGATTTACTTCCAAGGTTACAAGTGCTCCTAGAGCTGTATTGGCGAGAGGAGGAAGAAGGAGCTCTCTTACTCTCACCCACAGATCTCACCTGAAACCCTTGACCAAAACAGAATCGTAGAGAGACCAGCCCCTTCTACAGAAGCCCTAGCCCTCCTTTTATAGGGGAGGCTCGGTTTCTGCCTATGGCATACGTGGAGGCATATTCCTAAGAATATGCCTCCTCCCAAAGTGGTAAGACGACCGGGGTGCTTTTTCCCCCGCGTCACACTTGCTTTAGCTACGTGAGCCTCTAACGGCGCCCTCGTCAGCTGACACGGGCGCCGTCACGCTTGTCGGCCACGCCCCGGTGGTCCTGTCCTTGCTCGCTTCGCTCAGGCAGTGCGTACCGGGGCTCCTTTTGACCAGCGAGATTCCTTCCTTCTCCTAGAAGCTTGCTATGACCCAGATGATGGTTCATCCGGCCACACCCGTTCCTGCATACAGGTAAAACATTCACTTCCGACTTACTGCTTAAGTCGGATGAGACCTAGTTAGGCGAACGCCCCCAGGTCCGGATTACCCTGTGATTCGGCCTGCCTTGAGGTGACCCGGCCAGCATCTGCTTTGGGCTTGCCGAACCTCGGCTAACTCGGCCTTTATACCCCGGCGTGACCCTACCCGGGGGTATCCCCCCAACGTTAGTCCCCAAAGCTGGTGCGGTCTTAGTTACCTCAGCCGCTAAGGCCACACCAGGTTCAATCTTGTGCCCCAGTCGTTATTGCCGAGTTACCTCTGTACCTCGGACTGCTTGGATTTACGTTCCCTTCGCACATTTCAAGTTTTCACTTGCCGGCCGGGTTACCACAGTTCCATCCGGGTCTTGCTTCCTTCTCTCGTACGCTAACCCATGTGAAGGGTAATCATTATGTCGTCTTATTTTAAGGGACGGTACAGCAACCGCCGCAGTAATTGTCAGTTATCACTCTGCGCGGGTTACGTCACGCCTGCCTCCTCGTTTACCGCATCAGCGCGTCACGTCATAGGACTTTCTCCGTCCTGTGGCCCTCCGTGTGGCTCCTCACTGATTGGCCCGGACGGGTGATACACGGCCATAGCGTGTGGCTGGTCCACAAGGTGCGATCCCACTCACCCCTGACGGGAGTGGTTAAATAGCGGAGGGGTGCGTCCCTTAGGATTTTTCCCCCTCCGCACCCCTCTGCCCGCTGCTATTATTCTTCCTCTTCCTCGCGACCGTGCCGCCGCCAACATCGCCAAAAAACAGCATCGCCGCGGCGCTTCTCCGTCGCACCTCCGCGTCGCTGCCACTGTGACGCGAATTTCTCGCCACGGGTCCGTGCCAGTCCCGGCCACTGTCCCCCGCCGCCTCCAGTGCCAGCGAGGGCCTCGAGGACCAGATGACTGAAGAGGAACTCATTGTTGCTGAGCAGGAGATGGAAGAGGACGCCGCGGTGGCGGACCGCGGCGTGTGGGCCGGCTCCTGGGTCTGCCAGGATGACCTAGACTGGCTCTACCGGACCAGGCGCATCCCTGCCGGTGTCGCCGCGCGTCTTCCTTCCAACGAACTGGCCCCCTCACCCAATCCGGGCGAGTTCGTCGTGTTTCTGTCTCATTTCCAACAGGCTTCGGCTTGCCGGTGAGTGATTTTTTCCAGGACTGGCTCGGTACGTACCAACTCCAGCCACACCACCTTCCAGCCAACGCCATCACCTCCCTTTCTGCCTTTGCTTCTATGATCAAAGGCTACGCCGGACTATGGCCCACGAAAGAGCTATGGAGCCGGTTCTTCGGCCTTCGCCGCAACATCATTCCCAACATCCACGTTGATCCGGAGGACAAGCGGCTCACTCAATTTGGAGCGGCCTCCATTTCACCCCGGCGATTTTCCGTTTTTCCCCGGGTCACTGGGCTAGAGTCCTGCAAAGGATGGGCCCGGACCTTCTTCTATGTCCAGAATACGGGCACCGAAGACTTGATCTGGTTGCTTCCCTACACTCTGGGTCCACCTAACCCGGACCTGTGGGATGTGATCCCGAAGAAGCCCACAGCCTTGGCCAACCAAGTGAGCAAAAGGTTCGTGGAACTGAAGGGGCTCGGGCTATGCAAGGAGGATGCCATGATCACCTTTGTGCGCAACCGAATCTCACCCCTCCAGAAGCGCACCCACAAGGTGTGCCACATGAGCTACGGCCGCGATCCTAACCGGACCTCATCCTTCGAGCTGACCAACTCGGAGATTTATCGCCGGGTCAAGGCTCTCTTCACCACTCACAAGGACTTTTCCACTGATTGTACTTGGGGGATTGAGCATTTCTGCCGTGACCGGCTTCCTCCCACGGTAAGTTTCATGCTGCAAACTTAACCCGGATTAATTACATGTCAGTTATTGTTGCAATTTTTGACTCTTTTGTTCGCTCTTTTCCTCAGCAATTCCTTCAGCAGACCCTTGAGGACGGCACCGATCCGTCCCTCAAGTGGGCGCCGGACCAGGAGACTCCGGATGAGGAAGAGCCGGACCAGGAGATGTTCCTCCCTATGACCGATGCCACGAAACGACCCACGGGTAAATCCTCTTCTATTAGAGATTGGCCCGATGATGAAGATGACTCGGAAATCGAGGTGATTGAACCTTTTGAGGCTGTCCCCCTTTCTTTTGCTTTTCCAACAACAGCTCACCCCGGCGGTCATATTCACGAGGATCCCCCTCTCGCTATGAGCGAGCCTGTTCCGGTGGCAACGAAGAAGAAACGTGGGGCTTCTTCGAGTTCTTCCTCCGGACCCTCTCAGCTCGTTAAAAGGCGAAAGAAGTCCGGGGACAAGACTGCCCCCAAACCAGTAGGCAAGGCCCCAGCACGAAGGGCTCGGAAACCCAAAGCGGCCGAAACCTCGGATGCGTAAGTCCTTTCTTTTGTAAATCGTTCTTCCTTATTTCGTCGTAATTTTTCTTCTGACGTTACTTGATTTCGCAGGGCTCCGGTGGAGGTCCCTCAAAGTGGATCCAGCATCTCTTCACCTCTCCGGCCTAGCCCTTCACCCCGTCGTTTTGACGAGTCACGTCCGCTGAGCCCTATTCCGGAGGGCTCTGCGGCCGCTCCGGGTCATCCTGGAGCGAGGGGAACCGGCCAGCCGGAGCAACGGCACCCACCACCTCGGCAATGCCACAACCAGCAGCCACTAAGGCTACCTCGACTCCAGCATCCGTTCCAGTACCAGCAGCCAAACCAGCACCATCTCCAACTCCGGCATCAGCACCCACTCCGGCTGCGAAAACCTCAGCGCCGGCACCAAGTCTAGCAACGAGAGTACCAGCGCCCAGTTCCTCTGCATCTTCCGAATCTTCTCAATCTTTGAAAACCGCTGCTACGGCTTCTTCTTCCCAGCAAGCCAAGGGCAAGAAGATTCAAGACGCTGCCAAGCCTAGTGCTGCCGAGCCTGGGCAACGCACCCTTGAGTCAATGCTCCCCAAGAAGACATCAGCGGCAAAGGACGCGCCTGCCGAGCCAACCGAAGCCCCGCAGTTGGTTCTGCACACCAGCCCCGCCCTTGCCTTGGTGGAGAGGAAGGAAGCACATCCAAAGAGCTTGGTGACGCCCCATATGCCCACGGGAGAACAGTACCCTCCGAGCCTGATGGAATTTGTTATGAATTGGAACAAGGCCGAGGTAGTCCAAGAATCTGATATCCCGGAAAAGTTCGGTCCTGCCGAGTTTTCCGCTCAGATGAACACCGCCGCAAAGGCCATTAACCTCGCTGGACGAATGATGGAGGTACGTCGTTTCTCCTTTGCAAATTGTAGATAATAACCATTAGTCCCCGAGCCTCTGGGGGAGTAACTTGTTACTCAGCCGGATGCTCTTTTAGAACACTAACGTAGCTCCATGATAACTTCGAATATGCACACACCTAGAGCCGGGTTAAGTTCCACTTGGCCCGGATTTTAGTACACTTCGAACATGCACACACCTAGAGCCGGGTTAAGTTCCACTTGGCCCGGATTTTAGTACACTTCGAACATGCACACACCTAGAGCCGGGTTAAGTTCCACTTGGCCCGGATTTTAGTACACTTCGAACATGCACACACCTAGAGCCGGGTTATGTTCCACTTGGCCCGGATTTTAGTACACTTCGAACATGCACACACCTAGAGCCAGGTTAAGTTCCACTTGGCCCAGATTTTAGTACACTTCGAACGTGCACACACCTAGGCCCGGATTTTAGTACACTTCGAACATGCACACACCTAGAGCCGTGTTAAGTTCCACTTGGCCCGGCTTTTAGTACACTTCGAATATGCACACACCTAGAGCCGGGTTAAGTTCCACTTGGCCCGGATTTTAGTACACTTCGAACATGCACACACCTAGAGCCGGGTTAAGTTCCACTTGGCCCGGATTTTACTACACTTCAAACGTGCATTAGGCTGACTTAAGTTTATGTATCTCTTTTAGGTAACCACCAACCGCCGGAGTGCTAAATTCCAACGTTTGCTGGATACGCACAAGAATCTTCGCGCAAAACAGGCTGCCCTCATCGCGGAGTACGAGAAAAGGGGTAAATTTCTTTCTCATCCTTTCCTCAATTTTCTTCAACTTCGTTTGCCGAACTAATCTGATTGTTCGGTTTCCGCTGCTGGGGTGGAAGCTGAAAACAAGATAATGCGGAAGAACTTGGAGCAGATCAAGGGTACGTCCTTCTTGTCTGTCTTTACCGTGGTTTCCATCGGCTTTCCTCCTTGGCTCGGCAAACATTCATTCTTCGGCACTGCCGGGCCAACGCACTATTTCAGCATCGCTTGAAGATAGTGTGCCTGTGCCTGACATGATGCTACATTTTCTCGAACAAGCAGGGCAGCACCAAGCCGAACTAAATAAGAAAGATGATGAGCTCGCCCTCCTCCGGACCAAAGACGATGAGATAGCCAAGCTCAAGGCTGAGATGGCTAAAATGAAGGCGTAGCACCAAACCGAGCTAAAAAGGCTAGCCAGGACTGCACCGAAGAACGCGAGCGCCTCAAACTCCAAAATGCTAAGGACCATGAGCTTCTTCAGGAAGCCGAGGTCAGACTTGAGTCGGCAAATGCTGAGCTCGAGCAGCTTCGGAAGAGGCATGAAGCTTGCACCAAGGAATTGACCCGGATTCACAGTCATATCTCACGTAATTTATTTTCCTTTATCCGCCTTATTTCTCCGAGTTACTTCATATGTCTTGTTTTCTCAACTTTGTCCTTTGCCTTGTTTCCCAGGCCACTTTCCAGAGGGTACTGCCATTGCAAGTGCTGCTGTCGCCAATTTCCGCCGAGAAAGGGGTACTCCGGTCGCTCCTGAGGGTGAGAGCATTCCCTTTGACATGGAGGACCTGTTGGTCAGCCTGTCGTCTCGCGTGGAAATCATTAAGAACTACGGCAGGGACCTCCTCGATGTTTCAGTCCGGGTCTTCAACGCCTTTTGGCCTGTCGATGATGCTCCGGAAAGACTCACACAGCTCGCTGAAAGGCTTTCGGAAATCGAGACCCAGCTCGACCTCTGGCGAGAATCCGCTGGACGTGCTGCAGCCGATACCATCCTTCACCACATTCTGACGTGGTATGAGAAGATAGATCTCAGCCTCCTCACACGCCTGCGCACCGGATCCAAATGGACGGATGACCCGGAGTGGGTAGCTCGGCGCCAGGCTTGCACCCACAGCCTCATCGAATATGCCCCCATTCACAAATGGACTGAGGGTCCGAGCTTCCTGGAAGTCGCAGGCGAGGAGGAAGTTGAGAACGTCGAAGATGACTTGGGTGAAGACGAAGAGGACACTGCCTCGGATATCGAAGAGGGTGACGATGATGCCGAACTTCCTCCCGCTGCTCCTTAAGAAAAAACACTTGAAAATTTATGACATCCTCGGTATGCCGGGTGGAATTGTATTCCAAACACATGTGATATTTTGCTACTGAGTACTTATGCCGGATTAACTTGGGCGTAGTCCCCGAGTTTATTTTTCTTGTTCGTTCAATCTTTTGGTTCGAATCGTGTCTACCTTGATTCGGTTTTACAACTTACGAATCCGAGCTTGAAAAATTGTCTTAACAATACTGGGAAACTTTTAGACTTAGCTCAAAAATAAAACTGTACAACAATTTGAAAATCAATATGAGGTTAGTTCGAAACATAAACGTCAGCTCGAATAGATTCTTTTCCTTAGTCGTTTTTCATGTGCTACGCAATTCCAAACTTGTTCTCTCGCTTGCCATGAAGCCAATTCTTGTTGGACAGCAGCAAGTCGAAGAGTTGGGTTTTTGGTGCTCACACACTACTAATCCGAGCTAAGTAGAATAACTTACTCCAGCTGACGCGCAGAAAATAACAAACATTATTAAGGCAGTCCCCGAGTTACTGCTCGAGGTGCCAACATTTCATTGATAAGCTCATTGCCGACATACATACCGACATATGAGATAACTCGGATACATACACTTCTTAGCTAAGTGTAGAAAGGCCGAAGTAGAGCTATGTTCCATGGTCGCTTGGATTCCTCTCCGGACCTGTCTGCCTTGTTCTTTTCCTGTGGCTTTGCATCTATAAGATAGTAAGAATCGTTGTGCAATGCTTTGCTCACGATGAATGGCCCTTCCCATGGGGGGGGGATAATTTATGCATTCCAGTAGTACGTTGTACCAACCGGTGTACCAGATCGCCTTCCCGAAAGACTCGGGGGCACACTTTCCGGCTATGATAGCGTCGGAGATTTTGCTGATATATGGCGGATCTGGACAGTGCCAGTTCTCTCGCTTCTTCCAGCAGATCAACATCATTTTGCCGGGCTTCTTGCACTTCGGCTTCTGTGTATTGGGTGACCCTAGGCGAATCATGCTCTATGTCGGCTGGTAATAAAGCTTCTGCCCCATATACCAGAAAGAACGACGTATAGCCTGTTGATCGATTCGGAGTTGTTCTTAAACTCCACAGTACCGCTGGTAGTTCTTCTATCCAGCACCCCGCTGATCTTTGCAGCGGCTCAATGTGCCGGGGTTTTATCCCGGATAATACTAATCCGTTGGATCTTTCCACTTGTCCGTTTGATGCGGGGTGGGCTACCGAAGCTATGTCGAGCCGGATCCTCTTATCCCGGCAAAAACGAGCGAATGCTCCTTTCGCAAAGTTTGTGCCATTATCAGTTATGATACTGTGTGGATAACCGTACCTCAAGATGATATCTTTTAGAAACGTTACGGCCGTAGATCCATCATATTTTCTTATAGGCTTTACCTCAATCCACTTCGTAAACTTGTCCACCATTACCAGAATGTGAGTCATATTTCCCCTTGCTGGTTTGAATGGGCCAACCATATCCAAGCACCATACGGCAAATGGCCAAGTGATTGGGATGGTCTTGAGTTCCGACATTGGCATATGTGTCTTGGTAGCGTACCTCTGACAACCATTACATCTTCTCACCAGATCTTCTGCTTGCTCTAAGGCATTTGGCCAGTAGAATCCGTGTCGGAAAGCTTTTGCTACCAAGGCTCAGGATGAGGCGTGATGCCCGCATTCCCCCTGATGTATATCTCGGATGATTTCAAGCCCTTCTTCTGGGTCAACACACCGCTGGAGGACATTGGTCACACTTCTTTTGTATAACTCAGAATTGATGATCGTGTAGGCCTTTGCCCTCCTCTGTGTTTGCCTGGACAGCACCTCCTCAGTGGGCAACGTTCCATCCTTCAGGAATTGAAATATGGACAGTGCCCAAGCCGGTACTGGCCGCATGGGGAACACGTCCTCGTCTATCTCCATTTGATCCACCGGCATAACTTCGACCGGACCGTGCTGAGCAGTCCCCGGGTTTTGCGAAGCAGTCCCCGGGTTTTGCGCACCACTTCCCGTGTCAACGTCCATGGGCACAGCTCTGGATTCGGTGTCCTCCGGGACGTATATTGACTCGGATTCCGGGGATGGCCTGATGGATGGTTTCTTGAGGTGCTCTAATGCTACACCCGGTGGAATTTCTTGTCTGGTTGACCCGAGCTTTGACAGCATGTCGGCAACCTCATTTTCCACCCGGGGTACATGATGAAATTCGCATCCCTCAAAGTAACCAGAAATCTTCTGCACATGAAATCTGTATAGTGCCATGTTTGGATCAAGGGCGTCCCACACTCCGGACACTTGCTGCACCACCAAATCCGAGTCACCGAAGGATATGATCCGACGTATACCAATTTCTTTTGCTACCTTGAGCCCATGCACAAGTGCTTCATACTCAGCGACATTGTTTGATGCGGTGAAGTGGATCTACAGCACATATCTCAACTGGTCCTTCTTCGGCGACGTGAGTACAAATCCGGCACCTAGCCCGGTTTTGGTTTTTGATCCGTCAAAGTGCATTCGCCAATAGTTCGGATCAGGAAGCGGTGGTTCATACTGTACCTCGGCCCAATCCACGAAGAAGTCCACCACAGCTTGAGACTTGATGGCCTCTCGCCTGTCATATTGCGGAGCATAAGGAGCTAGCTCAATTGCCCATTTTGCAATTCTGCCGCTTGCATCCTTGTTACTCATTATCTCAGATATGGGGGCCTCACATATGACCGGATGGGATGCTCCTCAAAGTAGTGCTTCAGTTTCTTGGTGGCCATGTACACGCCATATGCCACTTTTTGACGATGTGGGTAGTTCTGCTTTGAGGTTGACAACACTTCGCTCAAATAATACACCGGCCTTTGCACCGACTTACCTTCCTCATCGCGCTCCACCACTATCACTGCACTTACAACTCGGTTGGTTGCGGCTATATAGAGTAACATTGGTTCCTTTGATAGTGGTGAAGCTAGCACTCGTGCCGTGGCTAACATTTTCTTTAGGTGGGCAAAGGCTTCATCAGCTTGCGGTCTCCAAATAAACTTCCCCGATTTTTTCATGAGTTGGTAAAGAGGCAAAGCCTTTTCTCCCAACCGACATACAAACCGACTTAACGAGGCCAGGCAACCTGTGAACTTCTGGACATCGTTAAGACACTTCGGCAGTTCCATTCGCTCGATGGCTCGGATTTTGGTTGGATTAACCTCGATACCTCGGCTGGAGACGAGAAAACCGAGCAATTTTCCAGCCGGGACACCGAAGGTGCATTTTTCCGGGTTAAGTTTCATCCGGAACCTTCTTAGGTTTGCAAACGTTTGCCTGATATCGTCAAGGAGCGTTTTGCTTTCCTTAGTCTTGATAACCACATCATCCACGTACACCTGTACATTTTGACCTATTTGGTCGTGCAAAATTTTTTGCATACACCTCTGGTACGTTGCCCCTACATTATGTAAACCAAATGGCATGGTGCGATAGCAATAAGCCCCATACGGGGTAATAAACGCAGTCTTTATTTGATCATCCGGATTCAGAGGTATCTGGTAGAAACCAGAATAGGAATCAATGAATGACAACAATTCACATCCACCAGTTGAGTCTATGACCTGATCTATTCTTGGCAGTGGAAATGGGTCTTTTGGACATGCCTTGTTCAGGTTCGTCTAATCGATACACATGCGCCAAACTACCGCCACGTTCGGATCATCCTTCTTCTTTTCCACCAGCACTGGATTAGACAGCCAATCCGGGTAAAGAACCTCCATGATAAATCCTGTAGCTAGCAACCGAGCCATCTCATCTCCAATGACTTTTCTCCTATGTTCGGCGAAGCGGGGGAGAGGTTGCTTCACCGGCTTGGCTCCGGGTCTCACATTCAAAGAGTGCTCGGCCAACTCCCTCGGAACACCTTGCAAGTCCTGTGTGGACCAAGCAAAAATGTCCCGATTCTCACGGAGGAAGCTGACGAGCTCGCTTTCCTATTTATCACTTAGCCCGGCACCAATTGTTGCGGTGCGCTCTGGGAACATGTTATCAATGGGAACCTTCTTGGTATCTTTCGTGGCCCGGAAAGAGACAGTTCCATGCGGGTTACTCAGCGCCGACATATACTGCTGCGCGGACTGAGCCAATGCCGCCATCTCTTGAATTTTTCTTTTTTCCTGCGCGATCACAAGTGACTCGGCTAAGTTTGATCCGGCCAACGCACACTCCATGGAACGTCGGAAGTCCCCAGCAATGGTAATCACTCTGTTTGGTCCGGGCAATTTCATCTTCAAGTAGCTGATATGACAACTTGCCATGAACTTGTTCAGCGCTCGCCTTCCGAGCAACGCATGATACGCGCTTTCTAAGTTCACCACTTAGAACTCCAGATTTTCAGTTCGGCAATTATCCCTCGTGCCGAACAAGACGTCGACCCGGACCTTGCCTATGGGCTCGCACGAAATGCCGGGCACAATGCCATGGAAAGTTGTCCTCGTGGCCTGGAGCATGTTCTCCGAGATACCCAACTTGCGCATTGTGTCTGCATACATAATATTTATACTACTGCCGTTGTCGATCAGTACCTTGGAGAACCTTACATTAATGCTAGGTCCAATGAACGTAGGATCCAGCACCAACGCATACGAACTAGGGCTCGGCATGAGCTTGGGATGATCCCTAATGCTCCAGGTGATTTCCTGATCGGACCAAGGCATGTACCTCGTCACTGCAGGCATTACTACATTCACCTCCATATGACTACGCTGCAAGCTTTTTCTATCAGTTTCCTCTGTGGTGAATACACAGTAGCTCTGGTGATGCTCCCTGTACTCGTTTCTCCCCTCATTTCCGGGGTGCCTCTGATCCGGCTAATGCTGATTTTATACCTGATGCACTGCATCCCTTCTTTCATTGCTATCATAACTCGGCGGAGGGGGAGGCAACATTAGCTGTTGCGTGTTCGCTCCGGAGAGAAATTGCTGTCGGGGTAACTCCTGCCGAGGCTGATCATTCTGAGGTGCCTGAGCATTCCCCGAACCACCTTGCTCGATCTTGCGCATCCACTCGCATTGCCTCGTCATATGACCCGCTGGGTTGTTCGGATTTGGCGTGTGAAACTTACACGGCTGGTCCAACATCGACTCGTAAGTATACCTCGGACGGTCTTTCCTTTCTTCCCACTGCTTCTTTTGTTCCGGTGTCCAAGTTTTCTTCCCATCGTTCCTTGGAGTCCATTGACCTCTAGTTTTTTGGTGCTGGCTACCCCTTGCTCCGGGTTGATCTTGATTCACAGCTGCAACTTGGTGTGATCCGTACCTGTGGTCCGGTCTATCATCTCTCCTTTTTCCTCTGTAATCATTCCTCCGGGATGATCCGGATCCATCCCTCTGATAGTACTCATCGCTTGACTCGTTTGACGCGAGCCTTGGTTGGGTCGGGTTGCCCAACGCATACGAATCTGGAATCCGGATCATTTCTGCCAACGTAGCTGGAATTTTCCGTTGCAACTTCATCCGCAACTCGCTTCCATATCTGCACCCCTATGCAAACCATGCTATGGCCTGTGATTCTATCACGCCCTCGCATGAGTTTCTCACTGTACACCACCGGGTCAAAAACTCCCGTTCTGTCTCATTGGGTCTTTGCTTGCACATAGCTAGGGTCTGTGGCCTATTTGGCCTTTGATACGTACTCGAAAAATTGCTGATGAACATCTCCTCGAAATCTATCCAGCAGTTGATGCTTCCTGGTGGCAAATTGTTCAACCATACCCTTTCTGGGCCTTCCAACATCTGGGGTACATACCGTACAGCCCATCTCAGGTTGCCTGTGGCAATTTTTACAGCCGTAGCATAGTTTATCAGCCAATCCTCTGGCTTGGTACTAACGTCATAGGTCTTAGTGCCCCTGGGCAGCTGAAATTTCGGTACCGGTGGCTCTTTCATGATCCGGGGTCCAAAACACGCTGGACCCGGTGGACCTTGACATTCAATCTGTTCCGACCTATACAGTCGATCCAGTTTCAACCTTGCATCGTCCGGCATCAAATCCCTACTTCCCAATCTCGACCCTATCACATGATAGTCCGGTCTCGGGTATCCCGCATTTTCCATCTCCGAATCACCGTCATTGTACCGGTTTTGCTCTTGCGGCGCACCTTTCTGTTGCACACCTCGGTCGACGCTGTGCTCTTGCCTTGGCATGTTTCGCTGCTGCGGTTGTCTTGCTCCAGCTGAGTTTTGCTGCCCGCCATTACCGTTGACAACATTCCTTTGACCGGCATTGCCTTGGTCGCGGTTACCTCGGCCAGCTTCGCCTCGGCTCACACTCCATCGATCATCATTCTTCTGTGCTTCTTTTTCTTTCCCTGCCCGTGTCGGGTCATACGGGACAATCTGTTTGTTCCGTCCTGCCGAGGTTACCACCTCCTCTCTCCTTGGACCACCATGAGGGGACGATGCGGCTCCAGCGGATTTCTCCGGGTTACCCACCACCGAATGGACGATCGTGGAGGCTCCAGCTCTTTCCGGGTTTGCCCTGAGTAGTTCCTCGTTTTGCCTATTTGCAATCCGAACCAGCTCGTTAACCCGATCTTGCTTCCTTTTCCGGGCTTCACCCGTCAGTCCCTCTAACTTAGATGCAGCTGCATCCACTGCTCTGAGGTTCTTGGCCGGGGTACTATACCTCGGCAGCCCCATGGACAAACAGTTTTCTGACTCCTCATTTCCGGCATCACCTTGTCTGTTCATCTCGCTCATGAGATTTCTCTCTTTGACTTTTACATTATCAACCTTGTTCGCCTTAGCGTACTCACGCAGCGTCATGTTCAACGACTACTGGGCCGCGGCTATTTTCTTTGCGCCCTCTAGTATTTTCTGCCTAGTTTCTTCCAGCTCGGCCTGTGCACAAGCTGGATCTACCGCTGCTACTACAGGGTTTGCCAAGCTGTCCATTGCCTCTCTCAACACGTTTTCCGGCCTCTCTAGCGGAGGACCTCTACCTTTCCTTGGAGCCTTGGGCGTTGCCTCCGGATCTGGCGCCGGATCTTTGCTCGCAGCCGCACCTGGCGCTGTCATCATTACCTCTGCATGGTCCAGGGAATGAGCGATACGCTCCCCACGAGCCATAGTGAGGGGCGGTTCGCCTGCTTCGACGACATGGTGTGGATGAACGCAGGATACGTCCACCGCAACGTAGACCTTGTGCGCGCCGAGCTTGACGAAGATGCTGTTGCGCGGGAGAGGGCGCGTGCCGAAGCAGCCTGCATTGTCGCTGACGAAGTCCCGCGCTCCGAAGCGCTGAACGAGCCCGGAGACGATGCGCTCGCCGGTGGCGATGAAGTTTCCCGTCCGGATTTCGACCCCTGCTAGTGCCGCTAGCCCCACGGTGGGCGCCTACTGTCGTGGTGGTGTCACGGCAGATGCCATGTATAAGCTAAAGGTGGGGACTAATACTCGCTAGGGGAATCCAGGGAGGGATAGTGAAGTGATTCTCCACACAAGAGCTTGTATTGATTTACTTCCAAGGTTACAAGTGCTCCTAGAGCTGTATTGGCGAGAGGAGGAAGGAGCTCTCTTACTCTCACCCACAGATCTCACCTGAAACCCTTGACCAAAACAGAATCATAGAGAGACCAACCCCTTCTACAGAAGCCCTAGCCCCCCTTTTATAGGGGAGGCTCGGTTTCTTCCTAGGGCATACGTGGAGGCATATTCCTAAGAATATGCCTCCTCCCAAAGTGGTAAGCCGACCAGGGTGCTTTTTCCCCCGCGTCACACATGCTTTAGCTACGTGAGCCTCTGACGGCGCCCTCGTCAGCCGACACGGGCGTCGTCACGCTTGTCGGCCACGCCCCGGTGGTCCTGTCCTTGCTCGCTTCGCTCAAGCAGTGCGTACCGGGGCTCCTTTTGACCAGCGAGATTCCTTCCTTCTCCTAGAAGCTTGCTATGACCCGGATGATGGTTCATCTGGCCACACCCATTCCTGCATACAGGTAAAACATTCACTTCCGACTTACTGCTTAAGTCGGATGAGACCTAGTTAGGCGAACGCCCCCAGGTCCGGATTACCCCGTGATTCGGCCTGCCTTTAGGTGACCCGGCCAGCATCTGCTTTGGCCTTGCCGAACCTCGGCTAACTTGGCCTTTATACCCCGGCGTGACCCTACCTGGGGGTATCCCCCCAACATATGGATCCACTAGTGTCATTGCATGTGGTTCTTCTCATTAACCATAGCTAGAGTCATTGCATGTCTGTTCTTTTCATTAATCACATATGGATCGACCATTGTCATTGAAATGTGTATTATTTTCAACGCAACCATTGGCTACAAACAATCGAGACGCAGAGCTAACGAGCAACCGCTCCGGGCTTCTAGAAGACGTGATCCCCATTTGTTAGGCGCCGTTAGATCGGGGTGTGTGGATGATAAGGATGTCCTTCGTGAGGGCGATCCACGAGAAGTTTGTTTTGCGAATATATTGGCAGTGTCAACCATGATGGGCCTATGTCCTTGCCCTTATCCCCTTAACCTAGGGGCCGATGCTCAGATCATGTTCCTTCATCGCCATGGAGAGGGAGAGGCCCAAACTCAGCTTCCACGAGGCTCAGATGTTCGCCCACTATGACATACTCGCGCCGATGTTCGCGAGGCTTCCGGCCGGCTTTGAGCTCAGCTATGCCGAGGTTCCTTTCGCACCGCTCTTGCACGACAATGCGTTGGCGAGGCAGATCGAGGAGCATCACTGCCAGCTACCAGAGCGGAATAGGGAAATGGCACGGTACTCACGCACTAGCGTGTACTGGCGAAAGATGTTCAAGAAGGAGCGGGTTGCGTTTATTGAGCTGTGCGGAACCCACCGGCGGAAGATCCACCCAGATATGCGCAACCCCGAAGGGAGGCAGCACTTCTGGGCAGTGCCTGGGCGTACGACCTCCACCGTTATCGATGCGGCGCACCATGAAGAATCCATGAGGAGGAGGAACGCTGCCGGAAACGCCGGCATCGATTCTGACGCTGAGGAGGCTGACAACGACACGGACATCGTCGTCGATGATGGAGATAGTGGGAGCGTCATAGTCGATTAGGGCCACTTAAGCATAAATTAAATCTATGTATGTTATCTTAATGCCCTCTTTGGATCTGGGTCACTTGAGTCATAGTCGATTATCGTCATAATCTATATATGTTGGCCATGTTTTAGTTGTCTTTGTCTTTGAAACTAGTCGAAACTTGTCTGATCCTAAAAATAAAGTTCGCGTGTTCCTAGCATATCGGATGGGACAATACGCTGACTCTACTCCCAGCACTTGATGGCACAGCCATAATTTGGAGTGCGCCAGAGGAGAAGGGGTCAAGCGTGTTGTAATAGTGTACTACTCCTGTCCATATATAACTGACTTAGATTTTTTTTAGATATTTAAATGTGTCTATACACAAAACATGTCTAGATACATTTTTAGGTTCCTTTGTCTTTCAAACTAATCAAAAGTCATCAAATTCTGAACAAACAAAGTCATTGCATTCACATATGATGGGACAATACGCTGACTCTGCTACTTGATGGCACAACCATAATTCTAGAGTGCGCTAGAGGAGATGGGAATCCAAGGGAGATGGGAACTAGTAGCTGCATCCATACACAGGTAAAAAATTAATGTAATAATATTTAAAAAAATATAATCTGGTCCACATGGCCCCATCACAGACACGTTGCACGCACCAGATATAAATAAAGACGACACGACTAGTTTAGTTTCAATGATAGAATTCAACATACGATGTTACTGTGCTCGCATCTTTCTGCTCCTCTTATTAGTCTGCTAGCCCACACTGCATTAAGCAACAGTTGATGAGGGTAAAAAATGATAAAATGGCAAATAAAACAATTTTAAACTTACCTTTCATTTGGAGAATCGTACAAAGATGAAATTGGCAGGGATTTATTATTTCTCCTGCAGTTAGCCGAAAGATCCTCAAGAACATCCTCAATCACCCCTGCAACTTCTTCATATTCTAATACACCTCCATTATTTGCCCTTTCCTCCCTGTTCCGCTTACCCTTTTATTTATTTTCACACCCTTTTCTCACCGTCACCGCCACTTTTTCATAAATTGGCTTCTTACGTACGTTTTCCTCCGAGTGCTCATCACTATTTCCCTCCATCTGCTGCAATTCCTCAAGTTCTTCGTCTTCACGCTGCTCTTCCTCCAGTTTTGGCTGAGAAGCCTCATTTTCTACCACCGAGGTGTGAACAGGGACAAGATCATGTGTAACTGGGTTTTTGCACAACCTCTTGATATGGCCGAATCCACCACAACGTTTGCATTTCCTTTTCCTAGCTCCCAGCCTGGAACCTGTATCGGTGGAGGCTTCGATCCTTAGCTTTCTAGGCCTCCCAGGTGGCCTCCTAAGAACTGGTGGTTGAAGTTTGAACCCTGGATCGATAATCTCCCAATCATTTTCATCAGCCATAGGTGGTACATTTTTCTGCATAAGTTACAAAAAACTTGTCCACAGATAAGAACCCAACGGCCGACTCTCAGTTTTCATTTCCAGACGTGCCTAGGCAGTGGACGACGGCAAGGAAACAGGGCAGGGGAGGGGACTTGAGGGGATGGCAGTGAGGGGAGGGCGGGGGGAGGACGACCCAAGGGGACGACGAGAGTGGTGCACGACTGAACGGAGTGGCGGTGGCAGGAGCAGAGGAGCGGAGCGAAGCGGAGTGGAGCTGGTTGCAACAAAACATGGAAAATTGCACAATAATGTGTTGGTAGGCGGCACCAGCCCTTGAACCTGGGATGCGCGCCGTCGAAGGTGGAGGAGGCGGGCCACCAGTCAGAAAGCATGCCACCTGTCAGCGCACTATGCATGGTAGCACTTCACGAAATTTTTTAGCTGGTCCCACATGTTAGTCTGTTTGATCAAAACTTGCAGGCAGTGCATGGCTAGTTCACACGCTAGTTCCTAAAAAATCCCGTTGATCCAAACTTGAAGTGGCAGTTCCGCTTCTTATCCCTCGTCTCCTCATCTCCTCGCAGTGGCAGTTCCACTTCGTCTCCCTCGTCTCTTCTCCTCTTCTTCTTCTCCTCGCAGTGGTAGTTCTTCTTTCTTCCTCGATCAAAACATTCCCGCACGTAAGCCATGGTCAATAGCCGGATGAAGGGGAACTAGTCCGATCTCCCGACCGACCCACTTCGCAAGATCGCCGACTACTTGCTGGAGAAAGAGGAGTACTTCGACACCTATGCTGCTTGTCGAGAAGTCTGCACCGATTGGCGCTGCACTTTAAAGGTGCCCGAATTCCATGTCAACAACTAGATCATGATAGATCACACACTTCCAGACGTTGGTGACTTCACCTTCCTCAACCGCGCCACTAGTCGTTGCTTCAAGACGAATCTAATCGACGTCCATCACAGGTTCACATTCACATCCGATATATATATAACATTCATTTATTTTGTATTTTCCATTGTAAATATCTTAGTGCTAACTGATGCCCTCTTCTTCCAAAAGATTCTACTTCGTCGGTGTTTCTCATGGCATCATCATGCTTGCTCAAAGGGTGGAGCCGTACCAGATTCGGCTTCTGAACCCAATCATTCATAAGTCTAACACTGAGTTTCAAGCACACATACCATCTGATCTTCTGCAATCTGTCATCATGACGAAGTCCCCGATGATGGTGTTCGTTTGCACAGATTATCCATATCATATTGCATGGGCTGACAAGAGCACCCCAACAGGGCAAATCAATGAATCATTTGGAGAAGGATTGTATTCGCCACCTCCTGATACGCTTCTGGTCTGCATGACAGCATTCCGAGGGGAAGTATATGCATTACTTGAGAATGGAGACATCATGTCGACCAACATCCAGTTAGAGCAGCGCGCGAGCACTGTCATGATGGCCAAAATAATTTCAGCCCCAGTCTTTGAACTGGTACGCGGAGGCTACAGATTTTACCTAGTTGAGTCAGATGGTGATCTGCTTCTTATGTTGAACGGGGATTTCGCCAAAGGGCAACCGGTGTTGTACCGGGTGGACACAGAGAACCGCTCTCTCAAGGCCGTCGGTGACATTTGAAGTCGTGCCCTCTTTGTTGATTACCATTAGTCTATCTCCATTGACACCAGGTTACACCCAACAGTCAAACCCGGTTGCATATACTACATGAATCATATCAGACTGTACGATCATGAGGTTCAAGCCCGGGAAGAGGAACCAACAATGACGTATGGCTTAAGTCTGGAACATACACCGAGGCCTTACCCTCTGGATGAGATACTGGTAGCACATTGCAGACAGAGAGAGTTCTCTGAACATGTGTTGCAGCACGCGGGAGCCGACGACGACAAAAAATATATTAGAGACTGAATCCTATATTCATCCTAAGTTATTTGCTAGCATTTTCAGGTCTATTTTTCGAAGTAGAAATTTGTACTGTATTTATATTATTTCGATTAGCAGTGTGCGTATTACCTTTCAGACAAAATTGTAATGCATTTAATTTTAGTACTTTCAGAATTCAAAGTATTTATTTTTAGCAGCTTCTTTCAGAATTCTCTGTGTTCGATAGCCGGAGCCGGCGGCGGGCATCAGCTCAGCGCTGGAATCCAAGTTCCACACGGAAAATTGCACAATAATGTGTTGGTGGGCGGCACTAGCCCTCGAACCTGGGATACACGCTATCGAAGGTGGAGGAGGCGGGCCTGCCTGTCAGAAAACATGCCATGTCGTCATCCCATGTTTCTGATGCCCTTTAAAAAAACACGCCACATCGTCATCCCATGTTTCTGATGGTGTTGCTACAATTCGACGGTACATAGTGGCATAGAAATAATATCGTATAAACATAAGGGCACAGTCGTCAACATTTCTAAAATGAAATCCGGTCTCCTACATGTCCTGGTACATTGCCCGATGAGGTGGATAGCCGCGACCGATCTTCTTAATACGTTCGCACTCTTATGCTGAGAAGGGAAATAAAGATTGAACAGTTAATGCAACGAGTGTCGAATTATTACCGTCTAAGGAAATGGGAGATGGTTATTTTCACGTGTGCCCGTAGTACAAAACTACTGTCAGTCTGTCACTCCCCTTCTCCTACAAACCATAGTTCACCTTCCACAGCTCCTCCGCGCCGCACCACCTAGGGTAACATGGCCCCGCCTAAGCAGTCGCCGCCGCCACCGTGATAGCCGCCGAAACTAGGGTATTTAGCCCCTCTAAGGCAGGCCATGAAGCTCTACTTCAAGGCCGGTCTCCCATTGCTAGCCATGCGGATGATTTCGCCAAATGCGCCGAATCGGCCGCGACGGTGGCGCCGGCATCGTCGGCGCCGGATGCGGCAAGCAGGGCCAAGAGAGCGATGTGTAGAAATCGCGTGGCGGCATTAAGGCATGCTCTAGGCAGTGAGAATAAGGTACGTATCAAATCTTTCATGAGAGCATGCCGCCGAGGGTACACACCCTCGAATAGGACAGCGCCAAGGTCTAGGAACTCTCGCGCCCACACTTTGGCGCGGGCTACCTTACCGCAGTGGGGGAGGCTGGGAACACGTCGTCTACGCCAAAGACGCTCCATCCAACACACCGTCGGAGGCTGTACCATGGCGGCGACCAAGCGTCTACACTTAGCATGCTGGATTGTTCGACAGTCGGAGCCGGCAGCAGGCATCAGCTCAGCACCGAAATTCAGGTTCCAGTTCATACGGACCTATGATCCTAACAAGAAGATGCCAAATTTCAGTTTCGAAGAAATCGTTGCGGCGGCGCGGATGGTCCAACTGAACCAGGACTGGCGCACGCAAAGCGGTGGTGCATGAACGATGCAGATTTCTTGTAGTTTGGCGGGAAGGCAATAGATCATTTCGGGTTAAGTGATCAAAGAACTTATGTCCTCTCAAGGCAATTGGCCAGCCATCTTTTCTGGTGGAGATCTGTAGTTTCTTCGGTTTAGAATAGTTAAGTTCAGACTGAAGAATGGCTTTTGTAGATGAAATGCTGACGAATTGTTCTATAAACTAGTAGGAAGTTTAGCCCACTTTTGTGTAGGTATAAGACCCTTTTGTATGGAAGTAATACTATTGTAAGCAAACACTATCAAGTATCTATTTCCTTCAATTACTAGTCGTGGTTAAATCCAGTTAACTGGCATTTTTTAATCCTAGACTAGAGATTTTGCATCTGCTGTATGTGTTGTAAACCATTTTTCCTTTGTCTTGTGTTGTCTGCAAAATGGCCCGCAGTTCAGCGTGTTACAGATATAGCTACCTTGTACTTGAAGAGGAGATGGACTACATTTTCCTGGCATCCACAAAATTGACATTTCTCATTGCCAGACCACCCTCTTTTCATGAGGTTGTCCTTGGTTATTCACAGAAATTATAAAGCACGGTGTTCAACTACATCGATTCAAACTATTACACACAGACACTACATCAATTCATTACCCACACATACTACATCGATTCAAACTATTACACACACATACTACTTCAAATTCATTACCCACACGTACTACATCGATTCAAACTATTACACATTTTTAGTCGATACTAACTTCCTGCTATGCTCTCCATACTACAAATTCATTAGCCACACATACCACGGCAATTCACTAGAGCTATGTCTTCACTCGAGGGAACTCAGAACCACCAACTTGTCAAATCCCAGTTCCCCCACCAAAACTGTGTGCCGTCGCGAAACGGTGGTGGTCTTGTGCCATCGATCCTTTTAGGCCAACACTGCAGGCGACGAGGATGCTTTTTGGCAGCCTCTTTGGGGCCCTGAATGCCATGTAGCGATTCCAGAACCTCCTCCAGGTGGATGATGACCGGGTGCTTCTAGCAAAGCTATCGCCCTGCCCTGCTTGGAATCCACACCTAGTAGATCTTAGGAACAGCGTCAGGATCTTTCAGCCACACCTTTACCTCGATGACCCATCTATCGCTCGGTGGCACGATTTCCACTAGCTCGCCGCCAAGGCTACTAACGACCTGCTTGAGGGCCTCTGGCTCCCAAGCATCCAATGGGAGGCCATCAAAGACGAGTTTGGAGAAGAAACGAAGCTGCCCTAAGCGATCGTCCCACCCACAGGTGCGATGCCAACGCATGAAGCTCATTTTCTCCCTGCAGCACTCGAAAGAACATGAAGAATGCAGAACACGCTCGGTGTCTAAGCTGTGCTCGAACCGGACGATAAGATCGAATGGCGGCATGCACACCTCAATCTTGACCTCATTTCGTCTGATCCAAAAATGAGACCTGAAAGCCGACAGCAACTCTGCTGGTGACACGGCGGGACGGACGCCCAGCACGATGGCCATGAGAGCGTGGTCGTCGAATTGCTGTTCCAGGGCTACCATGCCTAGGGTGCGCGACAACACGCAACTGCCCGAGGTCGGTCGCCGGTCAGGATCGCCCGACGGGATGCGCTCCATCGTGCAAGAAGGACTAGCCAGAGGCGAGATATTAGTCCGGGGACGTGAAGCTCCGATACGACGGACGATGCGATAGTGATGGCTGCGAGCTTTGATTAGGGGCATGGGAGGTTCACCGGACATGGCGGGGACGCAAATTAGAGCAAGTGCAAGCTCCGATCTGAGAAGAGCAGTCGGAGCTGAGCAAATGTTATGGGGAGGGGAGCAGGGGGGAAGCGCATAGCAGAGCAAATAAATAGATCTGGTCCACTCAGGGATCTCGTCCACACAGGGGTAAACTAGTCCACGACCGCAAAAGATAACGGGGAATACTGATAGGCGGGCCAAGAAGAGTTGACATAACAGCGGTATTTGAGTTCAACCGTTTTTCGTTTGGTTCAAACAACCGTTTGGCCATTAAATTTCTATTCACCCCCATTTGGCCCTTCTGGACAATTGGCGATTCAACTATGGCCCCTCCACGAGATTGATGATAACTCGGGTACCGGGATGTGCTCGCCTAGGAAGTTTGGTACCGAAAACAAACAATCCCGGCCACCACGCCTACCGTCGCCACTCCTGCGCGGTCACCCATGGCCGCACTTCACTGTCGGGGTCCCCCTCGCATCCACCATCGCATACTTGCCTTTCTCATCGGCTTAGAAGCGGTTAGGCTCCATGGGGAGAAACAGGGCTTCGGCTCTGGGAATACGAAGGAAGGGTCGAGGGGCAACATAAGTGATGTCAAGGGGAAGGTAGCATGCTCGAGACACGATTTTACAAGACGAGGGGTCGCGTCACTACACCAGGCACGCGGCATTAACCGCAGGTTTCCCGCACGTGCCATCAAATCATGGGAACAACTCCCAAGATAGGGCAACCACGACCACAACCGATGACGGAGGATCGATGGCCGTTTCATGTGCATAGTTGGGATGAGCATGGGAATAGACCCGTGTTGACCGGGAGGGCAGTAGGGCCCTATGAACATTTTGGGCCCTTTCCCCTCTGTGCCCACAAAGGGACGCGCACGCGGCAAGCACCCAGGGGTTACTGTCGGGATCCTGGCAACCAGGGTGCCACACCCCATCGGCCGATGGGCCCACCGCCTTGTCAGCGGCATCCACTATAGGCAATGCTCGAGGAGTGGTGCCTCAGGAGGGAATGCTCGGGGATAGCCCCTTAGGAGCCTTAAACCTCAACTCCACGTGACCCAGCTTCAGGAGGCTATCCCACGAAGGGAAGCCTCGCGAGGCTCTTCAGCTCGCCCCGGGCCTTAGATACATTAGTACGTACTTCGGGGGTACATCCATAATTGCATAGTAAAGGTGGCAAGAACAATGCAACCCGACAAGTGTGCTCCACCCAAGTTGGACTGTGGACCCCCTAGAACGCCTCAGTAAAGAGGAGCTGGTCTGGCCCCTTTAGTGTCAAGCAAGATAGACAACCTCAACAATGGCAGCTCTCCCCTTTTGCTGTTTCGGTGAAAGGAAGGAGACCGGCAGCATCACACAGCAAAAATTGATGTTGAAGGAGTCAGCTTTATGAGAAGGAAGAGGGCCCCTGGGAAGGAGCACGCAAAGTAGTCTTGTAGACCGAGACTTCAAGGGGTAGCTATGTGGTGACCCTTCCCACCCATGAACGGGGGAAGAGGCCCGACGCTACTATATAATAAGGCCTTCTCCTACCCTAGAAGGGATCGATCCCTGCGATCTGAAACCCTAGATATTGATCCACCAGTGTACCCTTGCGAGACACCGCGAGAAATACAACAAAGCAGGAGTAGGGGCTTTACCTCCTCAAGAGGGTCCTGAACCTGGGTAAATAAATCCCATGGCACTATCTATTGTGATGGTACTCCGCTATTTCCGCCGTTGTTGAGAAGCTTCAAATGCGTGTTCAACCCCTCGTGAACTTAGGGCTTGTTGGACCCCTTGTTCCTTCATGGGACACTTTTCACACCAACTCGTACTTCATGTAAGGATCTAGTCGATCAAAGATTCAAATAGATTTCAAGAAAATCCAAATGATGTATATATCACACATGTATCATAAGCCTTTAGATATAGTTCTTCAAGTAATACATCTCGGGTACCAAGATTTTGATACTATACATTACATCCTAGATAACCTTTTATATAGGTATCTACCATTCTATAACCATGCATATAGCTTATACTTCACTTTGACTCTTATCTAGTTATCCATTTGCAACAGGATAATTTTTGATAAGTGATCCAAAAATTCCATTTATTATCAATTTTCCTTCCAAATCCAACTTATCTTGAGTCTACCTAAGACTAAGCTCATATAGTCTCTCAATATTTCTACTAAGTTATTACTGCTATCTTCCTTACTTAGAATAAGTAAGGCTTGTATAACCTTTCTATATCCTATAATGTTCTATATTATACTTCTACACTTCTCCTTTACTGTAGAATGTCATATTTGACTTTCTCACCATGGTTTAAGAGTTGGGCTCACCATGATCACTCTTCTTCTCACCATACTATCATTGACTCATACAACATTCTACTCCATCATGTAAAGATTCTTAAGTAAAATTGTCATGATCTACTTCCTCGTTGACCCATCATGTGAAAGGTACGTCATTAGAGTGAGTGTGCTCGTGCTCCTCTCCTTCGACTGATTGTTTGCATCAGATCTTCGGTTCTCTATTGCACTCCCCGATTAGGGGTTCTTTTCACCTTTCCCTCATGATACTTGTATGTTATCGGTCATTGAGGAATACTTACTCTTAGAGGGTGGTCCCCCTTTATCGTGTAAAAGCGATCATCATTCAAACACGCCGCATTTTACTAGTGTATATGGGCTTGCATGGTATTTACCATGAAGGGCTTGTATAGGGTTCTACTAGTATGGATGGCTTCTCTTAGTAAGATAACACCATTTCGATACTAGCTTGATGGTATTCTACATTATTATATATTGGGTTAGGATAGAATGGTTTTAAATTTAATATACCTAGTTTCGAAAGATGCTAAATAGATAAGAGATTTACCTTAGAAGATAGATAAGATGTTCTACTCAGATGTGATCAGATTATTCTCAAGTGTATATCCATCACAAGTTAGAAGGAAGAATTGATTTAGATAAGGTGGCTTCCTATAGTTACTACCCATCCTACAGGTCACCTTTAAAGGGTTCTAATCCTAGGGCCAAAGTGTATGCTCTGATACCAGCTATGGTGATCTAATAGTCCACTCGATGATCTAGAGCACGAGTCGTTGGCATAACACTCACAAAACACCATTCCATGAACATTACACCTACCAGAGTAGTACAACCGAAACATCATAGGTCCAAGGTATAACTATATTATTCATATCATAGATCTTCATAGAAGATCCTCAGAACTTACATTACACACCGAGCTCGCCAAGTAAGTTCATGTTCAAGCCAAAATCCATAATTAGCTTGTAGTCTAGTCTAGCACTAGATCTACCTATCTTGTTGTATAAAGGCTCTCTATTTTCTCAACCAACAATTCTAAGGGTCTAGTTCCTATTTATGGGAATTGGATCCCATCTATGTTTTTCTTGAGCTTTACTATCTCTATTTGAAGTATTTGACATTGTTGACTAATTTGCTTCTTGGTTCTCAGAAGTTGTCCTCCTTTGTCATCTTCTTGGTTTGGGATATTGTTAATTACTTATCACGGTCTAGCAAGGGATAAGAAGATAGATTTAGTACATCATACTCAGCAAGTTCTAAATATGTAGGTGTTTGATGAATAGCCATGGATCCAATACCCTAGGCTTGTGTAGATTTTCCAGATTGGGTTTTTATAAAAGGTAAGTTTTAGTTTATAAAAATTCAATGTATGTCAATCTTCATGGTTGTACAGAATTTCATGGAGTTCCTTTCCATGCAGTGTTCACAGTTCTTTCCCAGAACAGGGAGTAACATGTCATATTTGTACACTCTCAAGAGGTGTGCTACTTTACCCACAGACATCCTTAGCCTTGTTGCATAGTCTGGGCCATGTCACCCATTCACACTTCCAAAGGTATGCGGGCCAGTATAAATATTAGCCAATCACTAGCCTCTACATGACCCTGTTGCCCACCCTTTGTAACGAGTTTCAGTCAGGAGACCTACGCCTAATATTACCCTGCCTTCTAATATACTGGGTCATTATCCTGGTACACATGATAGGGGGCTTGTTGGTTTGCGGCCACAAAGTTGTCGGGCGAGTGCATAGCAGGGCCCGAGTTTCCTATAATTGCCATGTTTCATAAAGTTGGCCTGACAACTACCGAGAGGGGCCATTTTGAGGCAAACACTTTTCACCCCTACCAAATTCAAACATTCCGTCAAACTGCCCCGTGAAGTAGACGGTCAGGACCCTCATGTCAGTAATTTGTTTGTGACACAAGCGCCAATGTGAAAACCACGTAGGAAAAACGATGAACTAAGGGCCTTGGTACTTTAACCAAATTCACAAATCCACTCCCTCCTTTCACATGAACCCTAGCACTGGCGGCATCAAACTCCACCCGCCAACGAGAACGATCCCTTCGGACATTTGACTTTCGGCGCCAAGTTGTTGCGGCCGCTCACTGATCCTGAGCTCCAATGCCACATGCCGTGCCCATCGTTGCGAGGCTCTAACCCGCCTCCACCGCTGACGAGCTGTGTAGCATGGAGGATGGAAGATCCTACTACCAAGGAAGAAGAAGTTCTGGATACATGCGGTGAGCTAATCTTCTCTTTGCTATTCACACTAACTATAACTGCTAGCTTGCTATTGACATTATAGAGATAGATCGAACCTAGAATTGTTTGTTGGCCCAACACTGACAAACAATTCTTATCTTTTGTCCCAAATTTTCTATCAAGTAGGATCTCCGCGGACCACCCTTACATGATCCAAATAACCCTTGGCAAGTATCGCTCTAAATTTGCAAATGGGAAGGGCAAGTTGTATCGACTTCATTTTTTCAGGATGGAAGAAGTGCATGTGTAGATCTGCACTATCCATGGTATGGTTGCTGCTCTGCGTAAACATGATGAAATAGGGCCGAAGCAGACTACAGAGTTCAGCTTCACGGATGAACGAGGAATCATGGTTCCTCTAACATGTGACAGTCGCTTATCGGGATGATGAAAAAGTCTCTTGTGATTCACATGTTTGTGCTGAATTATAAAATAGTGGATGTGAAAGTTGCTGCTACTGGGAGTCGCCCTACTATTCTTGGACAGTGTGGTCTAACTCGAACCCCTACTGCTGGTAAAATAAATGTGGTTTGTCCTCCTCGCCATGCTTCTATCGAGCAACCTCCTCCTAGGAGTCACCCTGCTATTCTTGTACAGGGTGGTTTAACTCCAACCCCTGCTGCTGGTAAGAAAAATGTGGTTCATCCTATGCACCATGCTTCTGTCGGGCAACCTCCTTGTAGGAGTCCCCGTACCGCCGTTGTGCAAACCCCTGCTATGGAATATGCTGGTACTGGTCATCCTCGTGGTGTTGTTGCTCTGGCTATTGCTGACCCAATCCCTGTCGTCGTTGTGCAAACCTCTGATGTGGAATCTGCTAGTACTGGTCATCCCCGTGGTGTTGTTGCTCTGGCTACTGCTGTCGCCCTACTATTCTTGGATAGTGTGGTCTAACTCAAACCCCTACTGCTGGTAAAATAAATGTGATTTGTCCTCCACGCCATGCTTCTATCAGGCAACCTCCTCCTAGGAGTCGCCCTGCTATTCTTGGACATGGTGGTTTAACTCCAATCCCTGCTATTGGTAAGAAAAATGTGGTTCATCCTATGCACCATGCTTCTATCGGGCAACCTCCTCATAGGAGTCCCCGTACTGCCGTTGTGCAAACCCCTGCTATGGAATCTACTGGTACTGGTCATCCCCATGGTGTTGTTGCTCTGGCTGCTACTGACGTAATCCCTATCGTCATTGTGCAAACCCCTGATGTGGAATCTGCTGGTACTAGTCGTCCTTGTGGTGTTGTTGCTCTGGGTACTATTGACCCAATCCCTACCGCCATTGTGCAATCCCCTGCTATGGAATCTATTGGTATTGGTCGTCCCCGTGGTGTTGTTACTCTGGCTGCTACTGATACGATCATTGCCGCTGTTGTGCAAACTCCTGCTATGGAATATGCTAGTGTTGGTTGTCCCCGTGGTGTTGTTGCTCTAGCTGCTGCTGACCCAATCTATGTCGTCGTTGTGGAAACCCCTGCTATGGAATCTACTGGTACTGGTCATCCCTGTGGCATTGTTGCTCTGGCTACTCCTGACCCAATCCATGTTGTTGTTGTGCAAACTCCTGTTATGGAATCTGTTGGTACTGGTTGTCCCCGTGGTGTTGTTTCTTTGGCTACTGTTGACCTAATCCCTACCGCCGTTGTGCAAACCCCTGCTATGGAATCTGCTAGTACTAGCCGTTCCCGTGGTGTTGTTGCTCTACCTGCTGCTGACCCAATCCCTACCGCCGTTATGCAAACCCTTGCTATGGAATCTGCTGCTACTGGTCATCCTCGTGGTGTTGTTGCTCTAGCTGCTGCTGACCCAATCTCTACCCCAGTTGAGCAAACTAAGGCTTCCGGAGGCTGCCCCGCTGATGTTACTAAAACTGATGTCTCCTTTGGGGCTGATCCTCCTCGAACCCGTGCTCAAGTTCAGCGGGCTGCTGTGGAGCAAGCTCATGGTCTGGACTCTGCTAGCACTCGAAGCACTACTATTGTGGGAACTTCTCGTGGCCGTCGATGTGGCATGGCAGCTGCTACTCCTATTGTAGTTGTCGTTTGCCATGGCTCTGCCTGTCCACCAGGTATTGTAGCTCCTACTGCTAAGGGCCATTGCCTTGCTCCTCTTGCTGATACTTTCACCGAGGTTGCTCCAGCTATCGATGACACTGGTGATGGGGATGATGGTGTTGTGGCTGGGTCTGATGGTGTCGCTCCACCTCTCGAACCTCTCAGTGGTTTCGGTCCTGCAGAACCTGATGATGGCAAAGTATGCGTTCGTATCGCTGTCGAGATGTTCACTATAAAATTAGATGATGGAACAAAAAAATTCTAGGACGACTTTGATCTAATCCTTTGCAGATACGATCCTAAAGTGGTACATATATCTGACCTGATGGTAGCATTACATGAGAAGGTGGCATAGGGGTCCTCCCAGATAGCACATTTGGCATATTATTGTTACAAGACCAAAAAGGCTACAGAACTGAAAGTTACTAGTGATTTAACCATACAGTTTAGAAGGAAACATAGTAAACGTGAAGTGTACATCTACTTGATAGTGCAAATGGTTGGAGAGGAATTGGATTTCGACAATAGAGATGATGGACTTGTACAAAAATTGAGTGACCTGGTTGATAGCATCACTGGTTATCTGATTGAGGATAGCTTAGAACATAGGAGAGTCTTGTAGAGGAGAATCATAAATGAGGAGAAGGAAGAGCATCCCAGAAAGTGCACCCCGAAGAAGAACATCACCAAGCAGACCACGCCAGAGAAGAGGACACCCAAGAATTGCATGAAAAATGGCACCACGCCGCAGAGCACACCCCTGAGCTACAGTCAAAATGCCACACCGAACAGTACTAGCAAAAACGCTAAGAGGGCGAGCATAGTGGTGAAACCACCCAGGAGTGGTAGCAAAAAGGCTAAGATGGCCAGCACGAAGGAGAACTGTAACACCCTCAAATCGGCCCTATGCAAGTTTTAGCCCTTTCCGCCAAACCCGTATAGAAACGATTCAAGGACGCCCACTAGGCACTTTCGTGCGGGTGGAAAACGAAGTAATACCATTACACAACAGTCCTCGATGGGACCCACAGAACAGATATTTATACAACACGACTCCACGAGTCAATAATACAGATATACAATACAAAGATCCAAATCACCTTGAAATCGATAGGGCGTCCGACTACGGACAAGATGCAAATGGGGCTAAGAGCCCTAAAGAATAACCAATGGCGTCCATAACCCTACCCAGGCCAAGCCAAAAGGGTAACCCTGCTAACGATGTCGATCTCAAAACCTGCTAAAACAAAAGGGGTGCTGACAAAGGGCAAAGGAAACAGAGGAGTGTCAGTACTGAGGCCAGTACACGGCGAGGCTAGAATTCGGCGGCTCTCGCCTACATAGGTATGGTGGGCTGAAGCGGCAGCGCAGCGGCACTAAACAACCTATAGAGACTCGATACAACTGGCGGTTATCAGAGGGGGATAAGAAAGACCTATCCGGATCCAACCTAAAGCTAACAGCAGACAAACCCATCCTGGTATTTCCCCCTCGAGACCAAACGAGGAAGTCGGACCAAGGAACTCACACAGTTGGCAATTTTACTCATTCCGTTATAGTTGTAGCACTTACTAATCAGATGTAGAGCAGGAGTCGTCCTGATAGCATAAGTAGTGGGCAGTTTTAATTAACATTCCGTGGTAGTTGGAACATTTACTAGTTAGATATAATTGTCCTGAGGAATCCCGAAACCCAGCAGTTGTTGGCACTTTTATCACATTCCATTGGAGTTGCAATACTTACTAGGCAGGTATAGTATGACACAGATCACCACAGATCCACCAGTTGTTGGCATTTTTAATATCCATTCGGTGATAGTTGAATCTGATTACTAGTCATATATTAAGTCAAGTTTATAGCACTACTTTAGTTATGCTTGTCTATGATCGAGATACTGTGCTCCAACTCGTCCATAACCGCGAACACGGCTTTCAGAAAGTTTTACCCTGCAGGGGTGCACAAATAGCAACACACACTTGATCAACCTCGGAAAAACTAACTCAAAACCCAACGAGGCATTCACGACAAAGCGATCACAGGATTCAGAAATATTTCAGGGGTCCACCCCACTAAGCTACCCGCAACGAAGTTGGCCGGATCCGGAACGGACCCAAGGTTTGTGTGGACGGCTGTAAACGACTGGGAACCCGAAAGTGTGACTGGGCTTGTCGATACAGCGAAAACGTGTCACGATCCTAAACAGTACAAGTGCTCCACGCACAATCGTTAATAAAGCAGTAACATGGTATAAGTACAGGTTAGTAATAAAACCCCAAACTACTTTGTGGCCCCAAGAAATAGGAATGAATCAAGCTCTGGCTCAGGGGGGTCCATAAGGCCTCCCGGATGTGGATAGTGCGAAAAATCAAGGAACAGGTATCAAGTACTCGGGGTCCTACGGGACACAAGTGAGCGTGGAAGAACCAAATAACATCTATTGCCCACTGATGCCTCTGCATTAATTATATCTAGCATTTTTAATAGTTGTATTTAAAGTCATGATCATCTCCACCGGTAAGCATCTCCACCATTAACATCTACCAGCATTCCAACAACTGTGGTACTTGACAACACGAGATCACACCTGAGCAAGCGACTACGACTCGCAAGGCCAGCTATCTACCAAACACAGGTAATAGGAGGTGTCCAAGGCAATATAGAGGCTGCACGGGATATAACTAGGGTGCGGAAACTAAAGCATCGCGACACGGATAGCAATAGATCAACAGGAAAAAATAAAGACTATAAATGCAAAATAGGTAGAAAGAGGGAGGTTGCTCGCCTGGGAAACACTGCCGAAGGATCATATCTGGAGAACTTGTCGGTACTCGCATCCACTCATCGGCCTAATCCGCGAAGAAGCAAACACTAGAACAAACACCGGATGCAATATTTAATACTAGGGCAGAAGATTCGACATGATTATGATATGATGCAGATGCCGTGCAATTAGGCAGTATTAAGCGGAACCGGGGTCCCGACAATTAATTACACGGTTCAAGTTATTTAGAACCCCGCAATTTAAATGTTGTATTAACAGGGCGAAACATGGCATCGGTTCGCTACACCAATTTAAATGGAGTCCAGAATAAGACAAAGATATCCCGCATATAGACTCCATATTTAAACATGCGATGATACGGCATAATGCCCCCAACCCACATGGTATGCATGCGAGATGAACATTTAATATGCAACAAGTTTTACATATAGCATTTAGAAAAATAGGGGCTCGGAAAAGGTTCACACATCTGGGTTCGGAAGATCTTGGGTTGTGACGCCATATGGTTCGTGTAGAAGTCCTTGGTGTTCCACCACGACGACCTTCGGGTTCGCTCCGCGAAGAAGTACTTGGCGTTCCGACGAGGGAATCTTCGGGTCATCGGCTCTGGGAACGGGTATTGACGTCTGTGAAGGCGATCTTATCGTCCATGAAGGAGATCTTGTCAGCGGTTCTTCTAGTGTCGCCGGTTTCGGACTTCGGGTTCGGGGAGGAGAACATGATGTTCCGGGGAGAGGATCTTCAGGGTTCGGACAAACATGGGTGCCTTGCCAACGTACTCGGGGATTAAAAACTCACCACATCAACACTAACTACAGCACAGGAACAACCTGATCAACACCACAGACTCGGGAAAACTGAAGCAAAAATAATGCAACGAGCAGATACATGGGTCGTGTGGGGATAGACTTGCAGATGGTTTCGCCTTGTCCAAAAGTCAGGAGGACCGCGGCTCGACGTGGCAGAGGGAGGCCAGGATGGGGAGGGCCCGCGGAGATGGCGAGAGGAGGGAGCGGAGAAGTCGGCGCCAGTGGTAGCTCGGGAGGAGGGCGGTGCACGGACGAGGCGGAACGAAGGCCGGGGCGCAAGGGCGAAACGCGGGCGGAGAGGGCGCTGGACGAGGACGAGGTGACCATGGGCTCGAGGGCGGCTCCGGCGAGAAGGGGCTCGGCGAGGAAGGAGGCGGTGACCGGAGCAGAGGGAGGAGCTCCGCGTCGAGGGGCGCTGGCGCGACCGCGGTCGGGGCGGAAGAGAACGGCGGCGCTTGCAGGGCTCGGGACGGGCGACGAGGTGAAGGCGGGGCGGCCGTGGAGGAAGGAGGCGAGGCCGGCGCGAGGGCGGGCGGATGCGACGGCGGGGCGAGCCCGAGCGGCGGGAGGAGGAGGCCGTCGTGGGGGAGGAGGCCGGCGTGGAAGGCGGTCTTCCTCGAGGAGGAGGGCACGGGCGCGGCGGCGGAGCACTTAGGTGGGAGGCGGCCGAGTAGGGGTCCCCGTGGTGGCGGTCGATGGCGGCGGGGAGGAAGCGGCGCAGGCGGCGGCGAGGAAACGAGAGGCGCGGAGGGGAGAGAGGGGAGGAGCGGGGCGTGGCTCGTGGTGGGACCAAGCGGAAATCCCGAGTGGCAGGTGGCGTGCAACTCGGGTGGGTTGTCCACGTGCGGCCGCGTGGGGGCGCGCGCGTGGGTTTGCGTGCGGGAGCAGGGATGGGAGGTGGGGCCGGGGGAGGGAGTTTGGCTGGGAGGCGCATGTGGCGGCGGGTCAGGTTGCGGACCAGGTTAAGTGTGGCACGGTGCCCAGGTGGCGGCTGGCTCGGTCGGATGACCAGGCGGGAGGGCTGCCTCGCGGCTGTGTGCGTGTGTGCTGGGAGGGGTGGGGCCAGGAGGTGAGGTGGCGGCATGGGATTGGAGGGGGTGAGGTGGCTGGGGCTGGGTAGATTAGGCTGGGTAGGTTATTTGGTAGAAAGTGTTAGGGATTTAGTTTAGGTTTTGTTTTAGGGCGTGGAGGTGGCCGACCGGGCTTTCGGGCCTGGCGGGCTACCTCCCAAAAATAAAATAAAAGTTTTATTATTTCAAACGGGGCTTTTGAAATCCGTTGGTAGACAAAACAAAATAATCCGGAGACCCGGTTTTTAATTTGAGTTAAAGACGGGGCGTTTAGAAAACCAAAAACAGACTTTTCGAAAATAGTTTTATGCAAACAAATGCAAGATGACATGACGATGCTCAAATGCAAGGTGGCATGATGACATGAGCATGCTGTCATGATGATGCAATGCACAAAAACATCGTGATTTTCTAGTAGTGATTTTGCGGGGCGCCACAAGAACACACCCAATAGTAGCAGCAAAAGGGCTAATTCAAAGAAGAACACGCCGCAGAGATCCGACAATAATGCCAGCATGAAGGAGAACACACCCAGTAGTAGCAGCACTAGGGCTAATTCGAAGAAGAATACGCCGCAGAGGTTAGGCAATAATGCCAGCACACATGATCCAACACCCGTGAGGGTAGACCTGGGCATGGGCAGCCCGGCCCGGCCCGGCAGGCCCGGCCCATCCCAAAAAAAGCCCGATGGGCCAAGCTTTTCATGCCCGCGGGGTGGGCCTGGGCTGTAGATCTGAGGCCCGGCATCCTCACGGGACGGGCTTGGGCAAGACAAAACGACCAAATAGGGAAGGTCCCAGCCCAAGGCCCGACGACACAAAGGATTTTGCGCATGGAGGGCCAGGCTCGAGCTTAGATTTCAGGCCCAATAGCCGGGCCGAGCTAGGCTTGGGCCTAGGATTTGCACGGGCGAGCTTTGTCAGGCCCGGCCCAAGCCCGACCCGACCCAACCCGAAAAGTGCCGAGATATATGTGAGGGGAAGTAGGAAGGAGATCACACCCAAGAGTAGTAGCAAAAAGGCTAGTTCATTGAGGAACAAAACGCAGATGTCAAAGCCTACTGATGCCATCAGGAAAGATTCCATTAGGAAGGAGGATGTACAAAAGAAGAGCAAGAGGGCTCTATACATTCGAGTTGAAATAGAATCTGACAGATGTTTGTCTACTGAAGAACATGGGATACGTGGAAATGTAGGACTACCCCCTATGGTTGCAACAGAACCAACAGAGTGTCTAGGAGAAAACAGAGTTGCCAGTGAGGTAGATTGGGCCAATGTTCCAATCCATCCAGGTGGAGATGATGGTGCAGCCCAACCCTTGGGAGTCAATATGATGTGTGCGGTATTAAGCATTGGAGATGATGGCCAAGATTCTGAATCAGATGTAGAAGAGGGCACTATAGAGGACCAGGAATATGGTGATGATGAAATAGACAAGACACTTAATGATGAGGCTGGCATTCCAGTCGATGATTTGGGTGTCGACATAGAAGATATGAAACATGCTCACGAGTATCCTATAATTTCGGTTGGCACTGAGTTTAGGAGCATGAATGAGTTCAGGATGGCGTTCTGGCATTTTTGTATCAAAGGGGAGTTCGATGTTCATAGACAGAAGAACATTGCCTAGAGGTATGAGGCCGTTTGCCGGTTAATGTGGAAGAATGGACGGGTGGTGGTACCTTGTCCAGGGAGGATCGTAGCCAGAGCCTTACTTGCATCAAAGGCAATTAGGGTATTCAGGCAATGAATGCAGCAAAACATTCTAAGTTTCTCTTTTTTCACTCTATAACAACAATTGTTGTGCAAGATCTTTCTGGCAATGAGTCTACTCCGCTTATCTTGTAAATGAATATATGTTGCAGGTGAACAAAATGGGCCCTCCCCACATGTGTCTGACAAGCAGCATGCTGAAATCCTCAATGGATGATATGGAGTGGGTGGCTTTACAAGCTATGTCCATAATAAAGGATAACCCTAAGGAGACCGTGAAGAATATTCAGACTAGCCTCGCTGCGAAATACAACATTGTCCTACCGTATTACATAGTTTGGAAAGGTAAAGAGAAAGCTCTGAAAGTCTTGCACAAGGATTGGACTAATAGCTTCAGGATGTTGTACAACTTCAAGGCTAGGGTACAAGCAAGGTGTCCGAGGAGTGTTGTGGAGATTGACACTAAATCAGAAGGTGGGAAAATTTATTTCAATGGATTTTTCATGGCGCTTAAACCTTGCATCCAGGGATTCAAGGACGGCTGTAGGCCATATCTGAGTGTAGATAGCACTATCCTAGCTAGAAAATGGAAAGGTTGCCTATCATCTGCGACTGCACTTGATGGTCACACATGGATGTTCATAGTGGCATTCGGGCTGTTCGATATAGAAACAGAAAAACTGGGTCTGGTTTATGAGGAAGCTCAAGAGATCAATAGGCCACATGGATCCATTGGCTATATCAACGGATGCATGCAAAGGGCTGACGAATGCAATGAAGGAGGTGTTCCCACGAGCAGAAGGTAGAGAATGCCATGCCATTATGATGCTCAACTTGTACTCACACTATGCAGCCAGCATATTTGGTTACATGTTTCCTACTGCTAGAGCTTACAAAGCTCGGAGCAGTGAATATTTCATGAGCAAGATTTTTGTGGAAGCCCCCGATCTTCCCTTGTACTTACCCGCCCATCATTTGTAGCTATGGAAGAGGAGTCAATTCAACCCAAACATCAAAGTTGATTACACAAACAACAACCTTGCCGAATGCCTAAATAACTGGGTGAAGGACATAAAAGTCCGTCATATTCATATCTTAATGGAAAACATACATGGTATGATCATGAAGCTGTTAAATATACGGAGAGAGAGATCGACAAGAGACTTAGAGGACATATTCTACCGCATGTTGTACAACACCTGCATAAGAGAAGCCGAGGACTTGGTCATCTTAGGGTTCTCCTATCAAATAGCAGCAGTTCTGAGGTGGTCGATATGTCCAATAGTGGCCACAGGGATGTTGCAAACATCGAGCAGCGAGAATGCACCTGCTTAGAGTGGCAGTATACCGGGAAACCTTGCGACCATTCCTTGGTCTTCTTGGTGAAGAAAAGAACACTACCACATTTGGATCAATATTTGTCCCACTACTACTCTCTAGAAAAGTTCAGAGCTGTGTATGCTGGATCCGTCGAGCACTGTATAGACCCATCTCAATGGCCTCAAGTCCAATTGAGTTTCAAGCTTTGCCAGCCAGTTACAAAAAGGGGCAGAGGAAGATCTCAGGTGAAGAGGTTTAAGAATTTTCTCGAGGAGAAGGGTTCGACTTTTAGTGCTAGCAAGAGGGGCAAAACCGATGCAAGACCAGCCATCTTATAGGCCATAGAGCAGCGGGTTGTCCCATTAATGCTCCCAAACCTAGGTATGAGATAGTACCTTCAATTTATTTTTTTATATAATCTGTAGATATTAGGTAGTTAGCCGTGTACTTTTTTTATAGGAAGCACAAGGTAAGAAACATGACTGCCGACTCAGTGATTTTTCCATGGAAAGAAAACCAAAAAGAGTGGAGTGATGATGCTGGACATGATTCTGGTGCTAATTCTCCTGACTTCCCCTTACCCGGAGATACAGAGTACGTGAAGGTAAGAAAATTGGCACCCAGGAAGAGGAAGAAGGCATGAAATGAAGAAGCCAGAGGACGTGAAGGCAAGAGGAAGAAAGTTGGCACCCAGGCAGAGGAAGAAGGCTAGCAATGTAGAAGCCTAATAATCTGTTGAACTTGTACCTATATATGTAGTTCGGTTAAATTGTGGAGTTGTGTGCATGGAACTTGTCGGGCGAAAAAATCTAGCCCCCATTCTTGGAGTAAAAGGTATCATAACTAGAGGTTTTGACACGACCGAGACCACTAGTTGAATCCGAAATTGTGACAATGCCACTACTATCCGAAAACTCATAGCACTGGGACCATGATTGCTGAGGGGGAGGGGTCTCTAAATTCGATGGAATGTTAGTGGCACAGACATAAATTATTTATAACCGCTTAATAAATCCCTGCTTTTGGCATTACACTTATGATAAGGTTCTGAGCTGAAAAACAAGTTCTAAGCTACACTCCATGAAGTAGAAACTTATTTCTGCTGCTGGACAACGACATGGCAACATAAACTACAAAGGCAACAGATAATGCCCAGATAATGAGGAAATTGTTTCCACTTTCTAGCCTAATATTAAGCCAGTCTATCTCACCATGTCCCTGCTCCTACCTCCTCTGCATCTAGCAAAGCTCCTGGATCTCTCGCTCCAATGCATGAATCGCCTCTTTCTCGTCCCACACAACATCTCGAAGATCCTGAACAAGCTCTTTGTGAAAACCTGTTAGGGGATTTTCGATCCACACAAACTTGTCACAGCCAGGTCCCCTCCCTTCCCATGAACAATTGAAGGAAACAAAAAAAGAACTACATTATGCTTCCCGGATCCGAGTTACCATTGTACCTAGCATAAGAAGTTACCACTCTGATGCTGAAGTTGCTGAATTTTCCTGCAGTATTTTTGTCGGTCGGAGAAATCCATATTGACATCTTCTCACCGCACAAACACAACATCTCGGGGTAGTAATCATAGGGCGTCTTCCGGTACCTGATGGGGGCACCCTCCTATCAGCGTTGAGCCGACCCTAATTCCACCCGAGACGAACTGCATGAGCTACGAGCCATGAGTGAGGTGAGCGAGGGCAGAGGAAAGTGGAGCCTTTGGATGTCAGAGCAAGGGCACGGTGAAGAGTGATTTATCTCACCTTAAATCTGGCAGAATCCTATCGTGCACATTCGCTGACAGGTGGGGTACCTAGCGTGCGGACTTGTCAACCAAACCTCACACCTTCGTGGTTCAAAGCCCCTCTCGCATGCATTAACCAATTTTTTTGGCACCATGCCCTCGTACATATCGCTGGGAGGCCTTGCTCAGGAACCGGACACACCTAGCCCACACTCCTACACCCTCGGAACTTGTCATGAATCACGCGGTAGATCCATCCGCTCCAACAATCACGGTCACGCTAGCCACGGCGGATCCACCCCTAGATCCTACCGCCGCAGTATCAAATGGCCATGGTTTCTTGAGTCGAACGGCTATGCTCCATCTCCAAGCACGACCCCTCCTATCTGTAGAAGGACTGTTGCAGCGTCGACCTCGAGCAGGAGATGCCAAGCGCGATAGGGCTCGGTCGATGCCACCCCTGTCCCCTTTGACATTGTCGATTCCATTGTAAAGGATGATGGTGATGAAGCAATGCAGAACAGCATTGTTGCCTCCTTGGCGAAGGGCAAACCACGGGCGGGAGTGGATGCTGCTAGGAAGGGCATGGCGGGGTCACCAATCAAGGTGGAATCCGACAATAGTGTCGTGATATGGGTTTAAATGTTGTTTAGGCCGGTTGCAATTTCGGTTGTGTTTAGTGCGAGTACAATTATTGTCATGGGTTTGGCAAGCTATATTGAGAAATATGGATAGTTGCGTTTAGTGCAATAACAAGGTGTAAGTGCTTCCACTTTAGAAATTGTAACTATGCCATTTGCATGTGGCAGGATCCACATAGATTACATGTAAACAAACCACCAAAGTCAAATTACAACCATCAAACATCAGTGACAGGATGGAAGAGAAGTGGGGATAGTGGCTTCGAGGGGGAGGAAGAGAAGTAAAGGGGACGTGACACTGGTAGGTGGGCCCACGGAACATGTGACACTAACAGACGGGAGCACGCGGTATTGCTATTTTGTCCAAAGCAAGCGGACTTTGCAACATGACAACAACAAGCTGATGTGAGTTATTATTATCCGTCAGATAAGTAAACTTGTCAAGTTATTAAGGAGTACTTAAAAACTACAATTGGGATACATTTGCACAACACTTATGCTCTCCACACCGGAGTAGCATCGCTTAAGTCTTACACTTAACGACAGCATAAGTACTACAACTCCGTGTCGGTCTTCTCGATACAAATGTACTGAGATGGAACAAATAGGACCAACCTCAGGTCCGCAAAATCCACCTCGTGTGGTGTCGGGCAGCTTGGTTCCTCGGTTGTCACATGCATGTTATCGGACGAGAGCGGCTGGGCGTGCGCCCACATGTGCACCGTGTACAGGGGCCTGGCACTCAAGACCGATCTGACGCATATCGCACACACGATGGTGGGTCCAGTTTGTGTTCCTGAAACACCGGCCATGATGGTCAGGACTTAAATAGAGCCATCCTCCCCCTCGCAAATGAGCGAGTGGCGTGCCAAGTCAGGGAACGGCACCTGCTCTTGGAAAAGTTGGCCGTGGCCATATGAGATCCTAATCACTTTGATCAAGTGATCTTCTGCAAGGTGGACCACGATCTCTGCTGGTGGGCCGGTGTAGTTGCAACCTAGCTTTGTGCAGGCACACGCGCCGTACGGGCACGTGAGCTCATGGCCAGGGAGATCGTAGTAGGAGTAATGGCGAAATCATCCTGGATGGGAGCACACAAGTGGGTACGTCGCTAGGATGTTGCGCACGATGATCTCCAGATTCTTGGGCTGTAGCAGCTCGCACTCCTCCTTCGGTGGCTCCCACATCTAAAGTTTGTCAAGAAATCGGATAAAAGATTAGCAGTTAGTTAAGCCAGTAGCAGTAATATGTAAGATATATTCAAACACTTGTTAAATGATTTCTTACCTAAAGGTAGTGACCCGAAAGTCAGCGGCTATCGTCCGAGAACGGGGAGTGGGGTGGAGGAGGGGGTTATGGAGGGGACGTGCTCACTCACGAGCTCTATGATACTAATAGTAGGCTAGAGGAGAGTGGAAATGTCGTGGGAATGACCACGACAGTCACTACCAGGGGTAGCGATTGATATGATTGGGGGCAAGAGCGAGTCCCCATTTGTGGTGCGAGATTGGGAGAAAACATGAGGGATTTACCCAGGTTCGGGGCCCCGTAGGGTAAAGACCTGCATCATGCTAGATTATATTGCTGGTGAGTGGATTACAAGATCGGTGATCTCGGTGGCTAGGCAGCAAATCACTTGGATGGGGTAGCTAATAGCATGTAAGTATGAAGTGTACCCTAACGAGGCTTATATAGGGGTACCTCGCTAGGATATATAGGACCAACCGAATTTGTTTAGGTTTCAGAGGATTTGATCTAATCAGACTGGGCCTAGCTAGAGTTTTGGGCCTTCAGCTTCCAGACGCCAGGCTTTATCTTTAGTCGCATTCTAGTCACCGTGCCTTCTGGGTATACCCCGGTTGGCATATCCCCATCAGTATTCCTCGAGTGCCACAGGGGTTCGACGGAGGTGTCAACTTGGCAGTCGGAGTAGGCGAGTGCAGGTGGACGCCTAGTCGAATCGGCAACGAACTCTTCCAATGAAGGGAGAAGTCTTCCTGTGTGTCTTCATTCGTAGCTTCAGCGAGTAAGAATACGCTCAGGTCACCTCGCCCAGACGATTGGAATGGGCAAGCAAGCAAGAGAGTCGAGTAACCAATTTGGTCGAAGTTGGACCATTATCTTAGTCAAACTAATCGTTGGGTAACTCCAATGGTAACTTTTGGTGGAATTACCACAAGGTAGTAGCTACCCCAAGATTGCTAGCTGGCGCCACTTTATAAGGAGAGTGACGGAGGGAAGTGTGGACCTTCCTCACATTTCTCCGCCTCCTCCGATCTTATGCTCCCGGGACCATTTCCGGTCTGAAACTTCCAGACCGAGCGATCCCTCTTCCAATGGTGCCCATGAAGGATCTGCGGGTCAAATCGAAGTGCACTACGGCCATCTTGCAGTCATTCCAAGAGGACAGGATCCTCACCAAGGGGAATTTGCGGATCCCCGTCACCGGTGAGACCGAACTAAAGCCACGGCCGAGGGAATTCATCTGCTTCCTTAGCCATCTAGAAAGGGGATTGGGGTTTCCAACCTCAATCTTGTTTCGTCGATTTTGTGCCTACTACGCCATCAAGCCCTCTGATCAGGGGCATCACAATGTCAAACAGCTTTCCATCTTCATCGCGTTCTACGAGTGTTACTTGGGATGTCGGCCCTACTTCCCCCTCTGACTAGAATTGTTCCACGGCCGCATCAGCCACGAAGGGAAAGGCGGCTTTGTCCTAGCCGTAGGTGGCATGAACTTATAGCTGAAACCCAAGGCCAAGTTCTTGAAGCCGCTACTATCAAAGAAGCCAACAAACGAGTGGAAAAATTATTGGTTCTACGTGAAGCAATCCACCCCTGCCGGTGAAGTGTCGATCCCGACATACACCACAGAAAGGAGAGAGCCATGCAGGCTATCAGCAGACAAGCTTCCCAGTGACCAGAAGATGGTTATCGATGAAATGTTGTCCTAGATCAGGGAGCTGGAGGACCAAGGGTTGGAAACCATCAACCTTTATAACTGTTGACTCGGGCGGCGATTGGTCCTGCTGGACACCCAAGCCCACTGGATGTATTAGTACACCGGACCAGTGGACCCAATAAGATCGAGCGGCGACACATGGGAGTCAGAAGACTACATTGTAACACTAAAAAAGATCATTGATGCGGAGTTCACCGGTACGAAGGCCGGGCTGGCTCCATACATAGCTAGAAAGCGGAAAGATCCTCCGGTAAATTCTCCTACTTTTGTAGTCGCTTGATTGAGTTGGGTCGCTGACCCCTTTTGTTTCAGCTCTGCTAGGTCCTCGAGAACTGGCTTCCTCCTCTCAATGAAGAAGTCCCCAAGGAACTCAAGGAAGAAGGATAAGACTCCAAGAGCGAGGAGGAGGTCGTGGTGGCACAAGAACCTTCCTCCACGGCACGGAAGACTCGTGGCTAGAAGAGGCGCGAAATCGAGGCTAGTCGCAGCCTCGATGAGTTTCATAGTGACATGGAGCTCATCGACGAGCAACTCTCAGAGAGTGCCCACTTCGGCCAAGCCTGCTCCGAAAATGAGGGCGTCAGCGAAGTCGGCGGCTAAGCTAATGTCAACGTTTGAGTCATAAGACAAGACCAACAATGAAGAGGCCGCGGATGCGGCAAAGACACCGAAGGACTAGCTCCAATGACAGAGTCGAAGGCTGCAGATGCAACTACGAGGTCTGAAGCCCCAGCAGAAGCAAAAGGATCAGGCACCCCAACAACACCAGAACCAGAGGTCCACGCGCCAACGAGATCAGTGACTTCACCGACAAAGGAATCGGATGAGGCACTGACGTTGAAGGAGTCGGAGGTCCCTCTAGCAGCAGCCAAGTCAACAAAGAAGCATGTGGCGAGGCGGCAGGCGAGTTTATTAGAGAGGGGGTTGACTCGCTCAATCGGACCTAAGCTATAGAAACCCGCGCATATCAGCACGGGCATGCGCTTCATTTTGGTTGCCAAGTAAGTAATTTGGCTCCTTGCTCGTCTCAACCTGTTATTTGTCTCTGAAATTTCTTAGTTGTTGATCATTGTGAACTCGTAGGGGCGGCCCCAAGAAGATCAATCTTTCCATGGTGGCCAAGGTTCCGCCGGCCAGCACCGAAGAGAAAAAGAATGAACTCGCTGAGGCAGTGGATTCAGGCTCGAAGGAGGGCGATGTCGTGGTCCCCTCAGAAGGGGAAGCGCCTACAGGAGCAGAGTCAGCTAGGGCCGACCTACCTCCAGAAGTGTCTGCGTCTGCGACCAGGGTGCCAGGGGCAACAGCCGCAACCTTTCCATGGTTGATGGTGAAGGCCTCAGCCACAACGACTAATACATAGTCGCCATCAGTCACTAAGGTGACCGATAGCAACATCAGGAAGCGTCCTAGGCGCAAGGCGTTTCTGATGCCCTCGATGGATTTAGTTGAGCTCCACCACATGTTGGGTGAAGCCCTCCAGGTATGTCCAGTCCCCGAGGGTCGGGTCACAAAATTTTAGCGACCAGACACTTTTGAATTTCTTTGATCCTCCAGCCCCGAGGGTCGAATCGGTAAGAAGTAGCGAGTCGAGTCTTGAAGGTAAATGTTTTGTTTTCTATTGATGTTGAAGTGTGAGCCCGTGGAATGGCAATCTGCATTGGATCCAATGGATCATGACCTGCGGGTGGCTCAGTGATGGCTCAAAATATATCGAGCTCATTGGGCAACCCCAAGAGGAAGGTATGATGAGCACATCAGCAAGTTTTCCCTCAGTTATGAAACCAAGGTTATCGAACCACTAGGAGCAAGGAAACACCTCCAAGGTGTTTTTTCCAACTTGGAATCCTAACTTACAGTGAGGTTGTCAATCTCACCGGTTTTCTGAAAACAAAGGATTAAACGTATTGTGTGGAAGATAGTAATTGCTTGCAGAAAGTAAACAGTAAATAGATGGTTGATTGATGGTAAAACAATGGATCGGGGTCCATAGTTTACTAGAGGTGATTCTCCTTAAGATAGATGACATGTTGGGTGAACATTATACATATACCGTAATCCAACTGCATCTATGACTAATAATCCACCTTCAGGTTATCATCCGAACCCCCTCCAGTATTAAGTTGCAAGCAATAGATAATTGCATTAAGCAAAGTGTGTAAAGTAAACAATATGTTCCCCCATGGACAAAGGATTGTTGTTTTTTCCCTAGTAGCAATAGCACATCTAGTACCTTAGAGATTTATGTCACTTCCCCAAATTACTAGAGGCATGAACCCACTATCGAGCATAAATACTCCCTCTTGGAGTTGCTAGCATCTACTTGGCCAAGATAGCTACTAACAACGGAAAGCATGCAAGATCACAAATAACATAGACATGATAGAATCAATAATCAATCTGAAATAGCATCTCAGTATCCATCGAATCCCCGCAAACACAACATGTAAGATTATAAATAGATGATCTTGATCATGAACGGAGCTCACAAGATCTAAACATGGTAGCACAAAGGAGGAGAACCAACCATCTAGCTACTACATGGACCCGTAGTCCAGGGATGAACTACTCATGCATCACACCGGAGGCAGTCATGGTGATGAAGAAGGCCTCCAGGGTGATCTCTCCCCTCTGGCAGGGTGCCGGGAAGAGGTTCCGATCCCTCCCGATCTAGGGGTGGAGATAGCAGCGGCTACAGACTCTTTCATGGAATTTTGATTGGGTACTTAGGGTTTTCATCTCGGGACACTGTTATAGGTGAAGGGGTAAGGTCAGTGGAGCACCAGGGGGCCCACACCCCCGGTGGCGCCTCCCCCCCAGGCCGCGCCGCCACTAGGTGTGGCCCCCATGGTGCGCCACTTTTTCTCCCCTCCGGACTCCGTGTTGCTTTGGGTAAAATATTGACTTTGGATTTTGTCCGGTCCAATTCCGAGAATATTTCTTTACTAGCTTTTCTGAAACCAAAAACAGCAGAAAACAGGCAACTGGCACTATGGCATCTTGTTAATAGGTTAGTTCCTGAAAATGTGTAAAAATCTCCAAAGTGTGGACAAAACATAAGAAAGTAGATATAAAACAAGCATGGAACATCAAAAATTATAGATACGTTTCCCATGTAGCAACATCCCTCGTCCTCGAGTAGGTAAGTGATAAAATAAATAAATTTTTAGGTGACATGCACCCATCATAATCTTGATCAAGGTATATGTAAAACTTTGATAGCTGGGATCATAGTACTCTAACATAGACATGAAAGATATAGTTCTAACAATAAGACATACCAACTATGTTATAACATGAAAAGGTACAAACAAAAGATTCATGAATAACAATACTTTGAAAGACGTTTATTTGTTTCACATATAGAAAACATAATGAGAATGGTATTCAGCTTGTCCCTCATAGTATAGCAAAACATAAATGCATAGGACACCTTCAAAGTTCATAAGGGTGACTAGATACAAATAGTTTAAGAACAAGCAATATCAAAGTTATGAATCAATCAACAAGTTTCGGGACAATGCACATTAAACTAAGAATGGCCACCATTCTCCCTCAATAGGTGCATAAATATAGAAGATGGAGACTCAACATAAAAGTAAAAGAAAGGCCCTTCATAGAAGGAAGCAGGGATTCAAGTCTCATAAGGATCTTCAAAAAATTATGGTACTTATTAACTTTCAACTCTCATTTCCCCTATAATAAGCATCTTTAGGTGATTAAGGTTAAAGTGAACAAATATGAGGATATGCTTGACAAGCTATAAGCTGAAAATCTCATGCCCCTTACTTACGAGTACCGTTCCTCATGCTACTCAAGTTTAGTCACATGTAAGTTCTTGTCATTGTAAGTACATGTGTATCATAGAGAACCGCCAACGGGGTACCCCGTGCCCGATGATACGGAAGATTCCCCAGATCAAAATGACAAGGCAAGCAGACAATGAGCATCTCAGCCATCCTTTTATTTCATATTTGCATAGGCTCTTCTTTTATTTATTTTTCTTTCCTATTTGCATAGGTTTTTTATAGAGGATGCTTCCTAGATTGCTCACTATGGTTATGCTGCAGGTTTCCACCATGATTAGGCATGGCTTAGACCAGCCGCCCAGGCGTTTCTCTAACACAAATATGAACTCCATGAGCCTTACAAGCTCCCCTTTCATTTCACACCGTTGGGATCCAGAAGCAAAAGAACATGATATCAACTAAATAAAGTGCAATGTTCAAAGTGTTCACCATGATAACATGGTTCTACTAATTCACAACTTACAAAACGCAAGCATATACGCAACATAGATGGGCACAATGGTTCAAGTTTATTAAGTGCAAGAAATGTAAAGTGTGCCATCAAGTTCGTGAGAGCTTTAATCACTAATTTTCACATAACAAGTTTAATTCGGAAGGTAGATAAAAACATGAATATATTGGAATAGCAAATGCTAATAGGTAGGTATGGTGGACTCTTTGGAATAACTTGGTTTTATTTGGAGTTGGATGCATGAGTGGAACTCATACTTGGTACATATGGAGGGTAGCAAAAGACTGGGAGCGACCAACTAAGAGAGCAATAATGGCCATAATCATGCAAAGCGACAAAACATTATTAATTAAAGAATAAAGTGATATTCAAAGTTCAAAACTAAATGATCATAGAGGCTATGGTGACTTGGTATAGTCTTGACATGGTGTGAGCATGCGCCAAGTCAACCCAAATAAAGCATTAAAGGAGAATATCACAATATTATGCTTTCATATGCCAAAACAACGCATGATTCTTTCAAGGCACATTAAGCAATCTCAATTGTTTGAAACAACTCATGCTACAATAATAATCACTAAGTATAAAGTCAAAACAATATCAAGCATGACATGATAAAGTCTAAGTCACAGTCAAAAAACAAGCTCCTTTAATACCACTTATAAGCATGAACTTTCCTACTCTTTTCCAATCCAAATCAACCTATTTGAAACTATGTATGAATGCGGCGGTCCAAACAATTTATTTAAGCAAACTAAGAAAACGAAAACTAAGAACAAAAATGAATATGCTCCAGGAACAACACAATTATGCATGAAACAATAAAAATGAAGTGTTTGGAAGAAACCTGAAATTTTTATTGATGAAGAATGGGATGCCTTGGGCATCCCCAAGCTTTGACGCGTGTACTTCTTGAATATTTCTTGGGTGACACGGGTGGCATCCCCAATCTTGAGCTTTTGTCCATCTTCATCTTATCACATTACTCTTCCCTACACTTTAAAATTTCCTTCATGCAAAACTTCACACAATCTTCATTAGCAACATTAGTGTACTCAAGATAATAAGTCTTTTGGTTCAGTTCAACACAAGTAAAACTTCCATTAAAACACAAGCTACTGTAGCACTTCCTTTAAAAAGTTCAAGTGATCAAAGAGAACTCTAAGAGAAAGAGATTAAGAGACAAATGCAAATAATGGCAGAAATCTGTCAAAATAGACCAGCAGGTACAAACCAATTTTTTCGAAGACCTTCTGTTGCTCAAATCGAAACGTGTCGAACTGACGAAAGTTGGATAACAACCTGGGGCATAAGCACAAAAACTTACAGCTCAATCCGACATACATAGATTTTTCACGAATTTTTACAGGGAAGCACAAAAATCTGTTTCGGGACAACAACTTTCCCAAGTCTTACTTCTCTCTCGTTAGAGGTTACTCTTGGCACAAAAACCACACAAAAAGGATAAGGAGAGGTTATTAATGAAACAATAACTTCCAAGAATCAACAAATGATTCCTAAAGAAATTTGGGTTATCTTCCAATAAGTGCTTTTCTTTAACGCCTTTGAGCTAGGCATAAGAAGCAAGAATCAAGTATTCTCAAATGAAGAAGCATTAAAACCAAATTTCTTGCCCCTACCTCTCTTACCTTTATTCTTATACTTGGGGAACGTATGATTGTTTGGTGGAGAAGCAAAATGCATGATGCCCTGTAACATCCCAAATTTTGTAGATTCAGATGTTACTAGTAAGCATGCATCATATCATTGCATCATGGCATCATATATCAAAAAAAAATTGCATCAGGTAATTCTCAAACCCCATAGTCACTTATAGACAAAAGGGGGTAAAACCTTTTTAACCACCAAAACCTTTGCAAAAGTGTTATATTATAATCCTATCCTAACCCTCTTCTTTTTACAAAATTTTAGAGACCAATTTCGTCTAATTCGGAGCCCGTTTGCAAAAGTTATCAAATAAATAGCAATTCAGAAATTATTAAAAGAATAATAAAAAAACTAAACTAACTGGGCCGGCCGAGCCAGCCCGGGGCTATCTGCCGCCTGCCCGGCCGGGTGGGCGACGCGCAGCCGCCAGCGGCCCAGCCCGCCAGCCTTCTGCGCCCGCCAGCCGCCCGCGCCCGCCAGCCGCCCGCGCGCGCCCGCAGCCCGCCTGTCAGCCGACTCCTCGCTGAGTCCGGCTCGGTCTCGCCCGCCGTCGCCGGAGGAGCGCCGCCGCCCGCCAGTCGCCGCCGCCGGTAAGCGCCGCCCCCCCCCCCCCCTCCTCGACCGTTGGATCTAGATCCAATGGCCCAGATCCGCCAACGCCCTCGGGCCAACCGCGTCGCGCCGCGTGGCAGCGCCACGTCGACGCCGCGTCGCCCCCGCGTCGCGTCACGCGCGCCCCGCTGGCCCACTCACGTGGCACCACGTGTTGCCGCGTCGCTGGCCCTTTTTCCCTTTTTTTTAAATAGGCAGAAATAGCTGAAATCTTGTAAAATTCATAATAATTCGAATAATAGTCCAAAAATTGCGTATAATATACCGTTGGATTCATATTTTAGATTAGAACACAGATCTACAATAATATTACTGTTTTGCCACAGCAATATTGCAGTAGAATTAAAAGTTTAGATTAGAGTATTTTAATTCTAGAAAATTATCCGTAACTCCGTTTTAGTTGATTCTTGTTGCGTTGGCTTTGTTTTGACAATACCTTCTGTAGAAAATTGTCATATCTTGCTTAGGGTGTTTAGATCTGTTTCAAGATAGAAGTAGAGCTGTAGAACTAGTTTCAAGCCTGGTTAATTAGGGTTTAACTCAAAATACTTAAAATCTGTGGGGAATCGATTCTAATGACATCCCCAACTCAACAACACCCCGGGTTAAAACCCTTGGTCGAAATCAAATCCACCCTTGCATATTACCATGTTGCATGCATGCATAAGTGACTTCGTGACTTGTTTTGTGCAAATCGTGATTGAATCCATGTTTGTTTCGTTAGATTGCTCGGAGTGCGCTGAGGAGTATTGTTGTGTAGATTGCTGCTCGGATCAAGGCAAGTTACACCACTTGTTCATATTTATGTCCCAGTTTTGACTATGCATGTTTTACTCTTCAAATTCTGTAGTATGCAAGCGTAGGTTTTTGGTAGATTTTCTTAGTATTATTTTACAAGTGCGGTTTGTAGTATGCCATGAGTAGCTCTATACTTAGGAATTTCCATCCTATTAAGTTCCCCTGTTTTTGCTAAGTATTGCTTGCTATGCTATATATACACTAAGTACCGTTGGGGGGTTCGAAAGACTCAAAATTTTCTAAGTATGATAGCTCTCTCGAGCGAACTTTTCTTCTCCAAAACCCCTTCCAAATAAAACTAAGTTTTCTTCTAGGCGGAATGGTTGTCGGGACAACGAGTGAGATTTTGGTGGAGGACGGCTGCCCAGGAATCAAAGAAGTCTGCCATGTTTCAGAATTCAGAAGCTTCCCGTGCAACCACAATACATATGGGCTCTGTCTTGGCTTAGTACTTAGTGGGAAACCTCACCGGGGTACCAACATTTGGAGGTTCTTGGCACGGTTGGATCCAGCTGGTAGAGGGGCTACTAAGGGAAGGCTTCGCCATGGTCTTGTCTGTAAAAGGACTTGATCGTGGATTGTGGGGAAAGTGCCGAACCTCTCGAGAGTATTGCAACTGATCGATCAGCCGTGTTCACGGAAACAGAACAACATTGAGCATCTGAAGGATGGAGCCTCTGAAAGATCTTGCTCTCTCTCTTTTCCCAAACTTAAAGTTTTTATAAACCCCAGGGCGTGAGTAATATCGCCATTGGGTGGTATTTTGGGAAACTTGGTGCGTAATATCCAAGTGCTAGGTTGATTTGGGCACTTGGTGAGTAATATCCACGTGTTCCATTAAACCCTATACTACTTATCAAAGTTTACAAAGTAGGGAAAACTTTCCTCTCTTTTCTTATTACACTGATAAAATTCGCTTTACGCAAATGAACCCCAGAGCCTACTCTTAGCCTTGCATGTAGAGTTAGTCTTGCTCCTTCCTTGGTGTAATTTGCCAATACATTCAAAGTATTGACCCAACTTGTTGGCTGCACGTCTTATGTGCAGAATCCGAAGATTGACAGGTACGTAGGGATCGCGGGTCTTCACGCAGCTAGCCTGAGGCGTTGATGGACTCAAGTTTTATTTAGTTTCCGCTGTTTTATTTGAGCTAGCTATAAGCTATGCAAGTTGTAATAATTATACTCTGGATTATTCGTGTAATAATGCCTTGTGTTTTACATGATATTTCATCGACTGTGAGTGCTAGCTATTGATCCAGGGACTGGCATGTTAATCACAGGGACTTAGGATCTTTAACGATCCGAGGTCGCAACAGATGGTATCAGAGCACAAAGTTGCCTGTAGGATGTGACCCTAGGATTGGAAACCACCTTTACCATGTGTGTTATGCTTCTATATTCTTCTAAGTTATTTGTACTCTCCTAGTATTTCTCTCCTCTATCACCTTGTGTCTAATTTTTCTCTCTCAACCTAAATATGATGGCCTTCTACTACGACACCGCCGAAGACATCAAGTGCCTACGCTTCGGGGAGTGCCTTCTGGACATCATCAAGACACTGCAGTTACCCATGCCATCAATCAAGGGAGGCGAGTTGAGGAAGATGCACAAGGAAGGATGCTGGGCAATTGAAGTCATCCAACCAGGGCGCAGTCGGATAGAACCCAAGACAGAGGCCATTGTACTCAACGTCACCAGCGACTCCAAGGAGAAAGGACTTAGCATTTGCTTGCAGGAGCTCATTGGACGCCTTTGCGGACGCCACCATGAAGAGGTTGAAGGCAACTACATCAAACTCTTTGGAAGACGTGATGAGAAGGGAGTCCCAATCGAGTTGACCCCGGAGGAAAGGAAGACATGCAAGCGTCGAAGAATCCAATATCAAGACTTGGAGTTCCACATCAATGACCTTCAGAAGGGGAGCTGCCTTGAGATCGTGAGGAATGACGAGCTCTGTGCCCTAGTGAAGGAGAAGGACGAGAAGATCGAAGAGCTGGAAGATAAGATCAAGTCCCTAGGAGGGGAACTCACCACCCAAGACAAGAGGTTCGCTAATCAAGAGAAGAGGGTGCAAGATAAGAACAAGAGGATTAGGGAGCAAAGTCTAGTGCTCGCAAAGAACGAGCTAGAGTTCAAGAACCTTGCCATCATGATAAAGGACCTGCGAGCGGCTAAGAGGAGCTTGGAGGAGAAGATCACGCCCGTGACTATGGGGTCAAGTTTGATCAAGATGCTACAGAAGGAGAAGAAGGAACTCCAAGCGAAGCTGGAAGCTGCTACCCAGGAACTGCAAGAGGTGAAGGAACTTCAAGGAAGACTCGAAGCTGCGACACCGGAGCCACAGGAGATGAAGGAACTTCAAGAGAAGCTTGAAGCCACGACAAGAGACATGGAGCTATACAAGTCACTACTGGAAAAGGAAGGCTTCATCATTGAGGATGAGGAAGTGGATGATGAGTAGAGTAGTTGGACCACCTTTAGTTCTATAGTCAAACATTATTTGCGATTGTAATGAGTACCAAAATCTTATATTGGTTGGTTAAACTTGGTTGAGTGTGCGGATTTTTGTGCTATGTGTGCCCTGCCTTTCTCGTGTGTTTTTCTTGTTTACATAAGGGTAGGAGTTTATTCCTTAGACTTTCTATCTTTTCTTAACTTGCCTCTCAAACCCTCCAGATGGCGAGACGTGGAAACAACAATAACAACATGCCCCCAGAGATAGCAGAACTTCTGAACTCTCAGAATCAGCTGATCCAACTCCTCACTCAAAACATGCAAAACAACAACAACAACCCGCCGCCTCCGCCACCTCCACCGCCGCAATAGGATCGCTTGACTCGATTCCTGAGGTTGAACCCTCCAACCTTCTCAAGTAGTGCTGAGCCAATTGTGGCAGACGACTGGCTCCGCACCATCAACAAGAAGTTAGACACCGTCCAAGTTGTTGGAGCTGATAGGGTGCGCTTTGCCGCGCACCAACTTGAGGGACCAGCTGCCGAATGGTGGGATAACTACCAGGTCACCCACCCTGATATTGAAGCTATCACCTGGAACCAGTTCGAAGCAGCCTTTCGTACTCATCACGTAGCCGCGGGAGTCATGTCACTCAAGAGACGTGAGTTCCGCGACTTGAAACAACTGCACCGCTCTATCTCCGAGTATGGGGACCTTTTCAACAAGCTGGCACGTTATGCACCTGATGATGTATCCACTGATGCCAAGAGGCAGGAGGAGTTTTTGAGGGGACTTAATGACGAAATATCTATTCATCTTGTGGCTCTGAAGTTTGATAGCTATTAGGAACTTCTGGACAGGGCAGTTGTAGTTGAAGCAAAGCAAAGGAGTATAGAGAACCGGAAGAGAAAGTCCACCTCACACAAGCACAACTCTGCCCCATATCAGAAGCATCGCACTTCGTCACCCCCACCCCACAACCATAATGGCCACAACCACAATGGTCATCATCACGAAGGACATAACCACAATGGCCATAAGCACCGCAATGGAAATGGCAATGGGAAGGATCTGAGTGAAGTGACTTGCTTCAAGTGTAACAAGACAGGGCACTATGCAACTACTTGCCCCGAAAAGGCGAAGAATGGGAATGGCAATGGAAACGGCAACGGACATAACCATAGCAATGGTAATGGAAATGGGAAGAAGCCGAAACCGTTCGTCAAAGCCACGGTGAATCATGTCTCCGTGGAGGATGCTCGTGAGGCACCTGACTCCGTGATCGGTAAGTTCAAGCTTAACTCCACACCTGCAGTTGTTCTTTTTGACACTGGTGCATCGCATTCATTCATATCAAGCGTATTTGTGGATAGAGGCAAGATACCTACGGAGACTATTAGTACTCCCCTAAGGGTAAGTTCTCCTGGAGGAGAAATAGTGGAAAACTCTGGATGCCGTGGGTTAGAACTAAGAATTGGGACGCACACCTTTCCCACCAGCCTAGTCGTTCTGGAATCCCAAGGCCTAGACATAATTTTGGGCATGAATTGGATGACCGAGTATGAGGGAGTCATAGATTGTGCCAAAAGGACTATCGCACTCACGACTCCGGAAAAGAAGAGGATCCGCTTTATGTCAGCTTTCGCGCTCAAAGGAAGTTTGGTGAACTCTCTTAAGGGGGTTAGTTTGGAGGATGTGCCAATTGTGAATGAGTATCCAGATGTGTTTCCGGAAGAATTGCCAGGGATGCCGCCCGACCGTGACATCGAGTTTCTCATTGACTTGATGCCAGGTACTGGACCAATAGCCAAGAGACCGTACAAGATGGATGTGGATGAGTTGAAGGAACTTAAGAAACAGCTTAGAGAGCAATTGGACAAAGACTTCATTCAACCAAGTGCGTCATCTTGGGGAGCACCTGTCTTATTCATGGAGAAGAAGAATAAAACCAAGAGACTAGTCGTGGACTACCGGTCATTGCACGAAGTAACAATCAAGAACAAGTACCCCCTGCCTAATATAAATGACCTGTTTGACCAATTAAAGGGAGCTAGTGTGTTCTCTAAGATTGATCTCCGGTCAGGATATTTCCAGCTAAAGATCCGGGAACAGGATGTACCCAAGACAGCCTTCACCACAAGATACGGATTGTATGAGTACACCGTGATGTCGTTTGGCTTAACCAATGCCCCAGCATACTTCATGACTATGATGAACAAGGTGTTCATGGAGTACTTGGATAAGTTTATTGTAGTATTCATTGATGACATACTCATATACTCCAAGGACGAGAAGGAACATGAGAGGCACCTGCGCCTAATCATGGAAAAGTTAAGGGAACACAAGTTATATGCTAAATTTAGCAAATGTGAGTTCTGGTTGAAAGAAGTGGGTTTCCTTGGTCATATTGTATCAGCTAAAGGTGTTGCCGTAGACCCAAGTAAGGTAGCTTCCATGACATAATGGGAGTCTCCTAAGAATGTGGGTGATATTAGGAGTTTCTTGAGCCTTGCGGGGTATTACCGAAGATTCATTGAAAACTTTTCTAAGATAGCAAAGCCTATGACAGAGTTGCTGAAGAAAGAGAAGAAGTTCGAATGGACCGAGGCCTGTGAAGCAAGCTTTCAGGAATTAAAGAAGCGTCTAGTAACGGCACCAGTTTTGTGTCTCCCTGACATCCAAAAGGACTTCCAGGTCTATTGCGACGCTTCCCGGCAAGGACTTGGTAGTGTACTGATGCAAGAAGGACAAGTAGTGTCTTACGCCTCTCGGCAACTTAAGAACCATGAGAATAACTACCCCATGCACGATTTGGAACTAGCATCAGTTGTGCATTTGCTCAAGGTATGGAGACACTACCTAATGGGCAAACATTGTGATGTGTTCACGGATCACAAGAGTCTCAAGTATATCTTCACTCAAAAGGAATTAAATATGAGGCAAAGGAGATGGCTTGAGCTCATCAAGGACTATGACTTGGACCTGCAGTACCATCCTAGAAAGGCCAACGTTGTGGCTGACGCCTTAAGTCGGAAAGTCTATGTAAATGGGCTTACCGTGGGAGATCTTCCAAGCGATTTGTGTGAACAATTCAAGGACCTCAGGTTGGAAATAGTTCCGGAGGGATATTTAGCCACTATGGAGATAGTGCCAACACTTCTGGACCAAATCAAAGAGGCCCAGAAGGGGGACAAAGAGTTGGAAGAAATAAGAGCTAATATAAGCAAGGGTAAAGCAAAAGGGTTTCACACGGATGGGCAAGAAACACTTTGGTATGAGAAGCGTCTGTGTGTTCCCGATGACCCTGATATCAGGAAGTTAATCCTTCAGGAAGCTCACGATTCGCCCTACTCAATTCATCCCGGTAATACAAAGATGTACATGGATGTGAAGGATAGATTCTGGTGGAACAACATGAAAAGAGAAATTGCTGAATATATCTCCTTGTGTGACGTATGCAACAGAGTTAAGGCCGAACACCAAAAACCAGCAGGACTGCTGCAGCCATTACCTGTGCCCGAATGGAAGTGGGACAAGGTAGGCATGGATTTTATCACAGGACTACCTCAGACTCGATCTGGGTATGACTCCATCTGGGTAGTGGTCGACCACTTCACAAAGGTGGCCCACTTTATTCCCGTAAAGACCACCTATACAAGTGCTAAACTTGCCAAGATTTATATGTCAAAAATCGTAAGTCTTCACGGAGTGCCCAAGGGGATTGTTTCTGATAGAGGTACCCAATTCACCTCTAAGTTTTGGCGACAGCTACACGAGTCTCTAGGGACGCGACTAGAGTTTAGTACTGCCTTCCACCCACAAACAGATGGACAAACGGAAAGAGTTAATCAGATCTTAGAGGACATGTTAAGAGCATGTGCGCTAGACTATGGGTCTAGTTGGGATGATAACTTGCCATATGCGGAATTCTCATACAATAACAGCTACCAAACTAGCATCAAGATGGCTCTGTTTGAAGTTCTCTATGGCAGAAAGTGTAGGACTCCACTGCTATGGAGTGGGGTTGGAGAACATAGTCTATTTGGACCTGAACTGATCAAGGATGCCGAAGAAAAGGTGAGACAGATTCAAGACAGGTTAAAGATAACCCAATCCAGACAAAAGAGTTATGCTGATTCCAAGCGCAGGGATGTGACTTATGAAGTGGGAGACCGTGCGTATCTCCGAGTTTCACCACTACGAGGAGTTAAGAGATTCAGAATCAAGGGTAAGTTAACAGTTCACGATGTTTTCCATGTGTCGCAACTAAAGAAGTGTCACCCAGAAATGGCTGAAACCCCACTAAATGATACAGTTCCATTGGGAGAAGTTCAATTGGATAACGATCTCACCTATGAGGAAAAACCCACCAGGATCCTGGAAACAGCCGAGAGAGTTACTCGTACCAAGACTATCAGATTCTGCAAAGTTCAATGGAATCACCATTCCCAGGAAGAGGCCACATGGGAACGTGAAGAAGATCTAAAGAAAGAACACCCACACCTATTTGCTAACCAACCTGAATCTCGGGGACAAGATTCTTCTTAAGGGGGGTAGGTTTGTAACATCCTAAATTTTGTAGATTCAGATGTTACTAGTAAGCATGCATCATATATCAAAAAAAAATTGCATCAGGTAATTCTCAAACCCCATAGTCACTTATAGACAAAAGAGGGTAAAACCTTTTTAACCACCAAAACCTTTGCAAAAGTCTTATATTATAATCCTATCATAACCCTCTTATTTTTACAAAATTTTAGAGACCAATTTCGTCTAATTCGGAGCCCATTTGCAAAAGTTATCAAATAAATAGCAATTCAGAAATTATTAAAAGAATAAAAAAAAACTAAACTAACTGGGCCGGCCGAACCAGCCCAGGGCTATCTGCCGCCCGCCCGGCCGGGTGGGCGACGCGCAGCCGCCAGCGGCCCAGCCCGCCAGCCGCCCGCGCGCGCCCGCAGCCGCTGACAGGCGGGGCCCGCCTGTCAGCCGACTCCTCGCCGAGTCCGGATCGGTCTCGCCCGCCGTCGCCGGAGGAGCGCCGCCGCCCGCCAGTCGCCGGCGCCGGTAAGCGCCCCCCCCCCCCCTCGTCGACCGTTGGATCTAGATCCAACGGCCTAGATCCGCCAACGCCCGCGGGGCAATCGCGTCGCGCCGCGTGGCAGCGCCACGTCGACGCCGCGTCGCCCCCGCGTCGCGTCACGCGCACCCCGCTGGCCCACTCACGTGGCGCCACGTGTCGCCGCGTCGCTGGCCCTTTTTCCCTTTTTTCATAAATAGCCAGAAATAGCTGAAATCTTGTAAAATTCATAATAATTCGAATAATAGGCCAAAAATTGTGTATAATATACCGTTGGATTCATATTTTCGAATAGAACATAGATCTACAATAATATTACTGTTTTGACGCAGCAATCTTGCAGTAGAATTAAAAGTTTAGATTAGAGTATTTTAATTCTAGAAAATTATCCGTAACTCCGTTTTAGTTGATTTTTGTTGGGTTGGCTTTGTTTTGACAATACCTTCTGTAGAAAATTATCATATCTTTCTTAGGGTGTTTAGATCTATTTCGAGATAGAAGTAGAGCTGTAGATCTAGTTTCAAGCCTGGTTAATTAGGGTTTAACTCAAAATACTTAAAATTTGTGGGGAATCGATTCTAATGACATCCCCAACTCAACAACACCCCTGGTTAAAACCCTTGGTCGAAATCAAATCCACCCTTGCATATTACCATGTTGCATGCATGCATAAGTGACTTCGTGACTTGTTTTCTGCAAATCGTGATTGAATCGAAGTTTGTTTCGTTAGATTGCTCGGAGTGCGCTGAGGAGTATTGTTGTGTAGATTGCTGCTCGGATCAAGGCAAGTTACACCACTTGTTTATATTTATGTCCCAGTTTTGACTATGCATGTTTTACTCTTCAAATTCTGTAGTATGCAAGCGTAGGTTTTTGGTAGATTTTCTTAGTATTATTTTACAAGTGCGGTTTGTAGTATGCCATGAGTAGCTCTATACTTAGGAATTTCCATCCTATTAAGTTCCCCTATTTTTGCTAAGTATTGCTTGCTATGCTATATATACACTAAGTACTGTTGGGGGGTTTGAAAGACTCAAAATTTTCTAAGTATGATAGCTCTCTCGAGCGAACTTTTCTTTTCCAAAACCCCTTCAAAATAAAACTAAGTTTTCTTCTGGGCGGAATGGTTGTCGGGACAACGAGTGAGATTTTGGTGGAGGACGGCCGCCCAGGAATCAAAGAAGTCTGCCATGTTTCAGAATTCAGAAGCTTCCCGTGCAACCACAATACATATGGGCTCTGTCTTGGCTTAGTACTTAGTGGGAAACCTCACCGGGGTACCAACATTTGGAGGTTCTTGGCACGGTTGGATCCAGCTGGTAGAGGGGCTACTAAGGGAAGGCTTCGCCATGGTCTTGTCTCTAAAAGGACTTGATCGTGGATTGTGGGGAAAGTGTAGAACCTCTCGAGAGTATTGCAACTGATCGATCAGCCGTGTTCACAGAAACAGAACAACATTGAGCATCTGAAGGATGGAGCCTCTGAAAGATCTTCCTCTCTCTCTTTTCCCAAACTAAAAGTTTTTATAAACCCCACGGCGTGAGTAATATCGCCATTGGGTGGGATTTTGGGAAACTTGGTGCGTAATATCCAAGTGCTAGGTTGATTTGGGCACTTGGTGAGTAATATCCACGTGTTCCATTAAACCCTATACTACTTATCAAAGTTTACAAAGTAGGGAAAACTTTCCTCTCTTTTCTTATTACACTGATAAAGTTGGCTTTACGCAAATGAACCCCAGAGCCTACTCTTAGCCTTGCATGTAGAGTTAGTCTTGCTCCTTCCTTGGTGTAATTTGCCAATACATTCAAAGTATTGACCCAACTTGTTGGTTGCACGTCTTATGTGCAGAATCCGAAGATTGAAAGGTGCATAGGGATCGCAGGTCTTCACACAGCTAGCCTGAGGCGTTGATGGACTCAAGTTTTATTTAGTTTCCGCTGTTTTATTTGAGCTAGCTATAAGCTATGCAAGTTGTAATAATTATACTCTGGATTATTCGTGTAATAATGACTTGTGTTTTACATGATATTTCATCGACTGTGAGTGCTAGCTATTGATCCAGGGACTAGCATGTTAATCACAGGGACTTAGGATCTTTAACGATCCGAGGTCGCAACATGCCCTTTTCCACATCTATTATTGCTCCAAGGAGTTTTACTAGGGATCTTCCAAGTGTAATTTGTCATTTTCCTGCACATTCAATAACAAGATAATCAGTAGACACCACTTTCCCTAGAATCTTTGTAAACACTCCTTAAGCTATTCCAATGGGTAATATTGTGGCATTATTAGTAAGAGATATTTCTTCTCCCCTTCAGAAAGTCCCCAAAGATTCAAAGATCCATAGATATCTTTAGGCATAAGACAGAATTCAGACATGATATCATAACAAGCATAAAAATTTTCATTATATATAACAATTTTTACTATAGGAAGCCATTTTGAAGCTTCAGAATTTATTGGAACATATTCATGATGCTCTCTAAGCATGTTATAGAATTCTTTTAAACTAGTTGTGTTGCTCTCAAGAGTGTTCAATCTAGCCATAATGTTTATAATGGAGGAATCAGATTTGCTAGGCAAGTCATATGTTGCAACCAACTTTTTTATGGCATTAAAAGCTCCACCCTCATTGCATTGGAGGAAATCTCCTCCTACTACAACATCCAAAGAATATCTATAGCAAAGAGCAGTTCCAAAGTTAAAACTGCTAAGAAACAAGCTTAGAGTCATTTTAGGTTCGGTTTTTGCATGTAAATCAGAGATTCTAGACCAAGCTTCTTTGAAACTCTCTTCAATTCCATGTTTGAAAGTAAAAATCATTACCTCAAGAGACATAGTGATTGGAGGAATGCTAGACATAATAGCAACTTGAGATAGAAACTAAATTTTCTTTTTGTGTTTTTAGTAAAAGGAAGCAAACTAGTACAACTAATTTTCTTTGTGTTTTTGATAAAGAAACAAGCAAACAAAGCACAAATAAACTAAGAAAAACAAAAAAAGTAAAGAGATTGGTTATGAGGGACTCCCTTGTAAAGATGTACTTGCCTCCCCAGCAACGGCGCCAGAAAAAAGGCTCGATGGCTCAAAATATATCGAGCTCGTTGGGGAACCCCAAGAGGAGGGTATGATGAGCACAGCAGCAAGTTTTCCCTCAGTTATGAAACCAAGGTTATCGAACCAGTAGGAGCAAGGAAACACCTCCAAGGTGTTGTTTCCAACTTGGAATCCTGCACAACACAACCACAGAACTTTGCCCCAACTTACAGTGAGGTTGTCAATCTCATCGGTTTTGCTGAAAACAAAGGATTAAACATATTGTGTGGAAGATAGTAATTGCTTGCAGAAAGTAAACAGTAAACAGTAAATAGATGGTATATTGATGGTAAAACAATGGACCGGGGTCCATAGTTCACTAGAGGTGATTCTCCTTAAGATAGATGACATGTTGGGTGAACAAATTATAGCGGGGCAATTGATAGACACCAAGAAAGCATACAATCATATACTAATCATCTTGAATCCTACGAGATTTGATTGGGCATTACAACATTATACATAGACCGTAAACCCACTACATCTATGACTAATAATCCACCTTCAGGTTATCATCCGAACCCCCTCCAGTATTAAGTTGCAAGTAACAGATAATTGCATTAAGCAAAGTGTGTAAAGTAAACAATACGATTGCCCCTTAGACAAAGGATTGCCATTTTCTCCTTAGTAGCAATAGCACATCTAGTACCTTAGATATTTATGTCACTTCCCCAGATTACTAGAGGCATGAACCCACTATCGAGCATAAGTACTCTCTCTTGGAGTTTCTAGCATCTACATGGCCAAGATAGCTACTAACAACAAAAAGCATGCAAGATCACAAATAACATAGACATGATAGAATCAATAATAAATATGAAATAGGATCACAATATCCATCGGATCCCCACAAACACAACATGTAAAATTAGAAATAGATGATCTTGATCATGAACGGAGCTCACAAGATCTAAACATGGTAGCACAAAAGAGGAGAACCAACCATCTAGATACTACATGGACTCGTAGTCGAGGGATGAACTACTCACGCATCACATCGGAGGCAGTCATGGTGATGAAGAAGGCCTCCAGGGTGATCTCTCCCCTCTGGGAGGGTGCCGGGAAGAGCTTGAGATCCTTCCTGGTCTAGGGATGGAGATGGCGGCGGCTAAAAACTCTTTCATAGAATTTTGATCGAGTACTTAGGGTTTTTGTCCCGGGAGACTTTTATAGGCGAAGGGGTCAGGTCGGTGGATTACCAGGGGGCCCACACCCCCTGGTGGCGCGCCCCCCCAGGCCACGCCGCCACTAGGTGTGGCCGCCCTGGTGCGCCACTTCATCTCCCCTCTAGACTCTATGTTGCTTCGGGTAAAATATTGACTTTGGCTTTTGTCCGGTCCAATTCCGAGAATATTTCTTTACTAGCTTTTCTGAAACCAAAAACAGTAGAAAACAGGCAACTGGCACTGTGGCATCTTGTTAATAGGTTAGTTCCAGAAAATGTGTAAAAATACTCCAAAGTGTGGACAAAACATAAGAAAGTAGATATAAAACAAGCATGGAACATCAAAAATTATAGATACGTTTCCAACGTATCACTCAGGAAAGCAATCGACTCCTCCAAGCTGCCGCGGGCTAATTTTTGTCTCGACATGTTTTGGATTCATGTTGCACGTTGTTGACTAGGTGTTTCTTGGATGTAGATGACCATGCCACCGTGCTTGTCAAGGCCCGTGAAGGCTATGTGCCTGCCGCTGACTTGGATGATATGAAGGCCTCTACGACCATAGTAGAAGAGAAGGCTGACATGTTGGTGAAGGAGCTGGAGTCGGCAAAGGTGGTGATGACCTCTTTTTAGGAGAGGGTGAAGGCCTCGGTTGCGGTGGCAGAGGAGGAGCACAAGGCGTACGACTCCATTATTTTGGGGTTGTAGGGGAAGTTCTCTGCCCTTGAAAACTTCATCACGGAGAAATGCCGCAAGCTCCTTGGTATGTCTTCTACTTTCTTTCCGTTTGCGAGTAGTGCATCATTGAACGCGTTGAGTCCCCGAGCGTTTCTGCCGCCGGAGCTTGATTTGCTGACATTGTGCAGATGTTATAGGCCAAGGAGATCCTACTATGAAAACGTTCAGCGCCGAGCAGTGCGTGACGACGGTGCTGAACGTGGCCACTGTGTCGGTGGTGTGCGTCCAAGCTGTTCTCCAAGGCATCTCTCTCCCACCGAAGTGATTCCTGGAGGGTTGACGGAGGTGTAGAGGTACCTCGAAGAGGCACCTGCGGTCGTCGAGTGGATGGCACGGTCTGTGTTCCGATGTGGAGCCACCACAGCGATGTGCCTTGGGCTCGCCCATTTCCCGGAGGACTTTGACCTTGACGATGTCACTAGCGGAGATCCCTCAACAACTAGCAAGGTGTAGATCGCTGATGTCCTTGCACTGAACACAAAGGCCGCTACATACGCGGAGCGAACGATGCCGAGCTAACACATCATGACCTTCAATTGGAGAGGCCATTTCAGTCGTCGATCGCGAAGTCACTGACCACCTACCCGATGAACCCGTGGAAGCCCTTTGTAAGGGTAAAGGGCGCGGATGGTGCCTCTTCATCGAAGCCTGAGAATGAGAGATTAATCTAAAATGTAGGTGTATGTGGCGAATGGCCTTTTGTAAAGTGTTTGTTAGTGAATAATATATTTTTGTCACTCGATAATATGTTTGTCGGCTCGCATGAACTCGCGGAGTTAGTTGCTTATTGTGGGTTTTTTTATTGGTTATTTGGATTGTGCGAGTCTGATACATTGCAAATGTATCTATAATTTTTGATGCTCCATGCTTGGTTTTATCCACTTTCTTGTGTTTTGTCCACACTTTGGAGTACTTTTCATATGATTTCTTGGACTAACCTATTAAAAAGAGCCACAGTGCCAGCTGCCTGTTTTCTGCTATTTTTCCAGAAGACTCACGGGCAAAAGCCAAAGTGCCTATTTTTCCAGAAGACTCACAGAGCCAGAATACGAGACGAAGGAGGGCCAGGGGCTGGCCACACCACCCCTAGGCGCGGGCTGGGCCTGGCCACGCCAGGGCATGGTGTGGTGGCCCTAGGCACCCCCTCGGCCTCTCTCTTCGCCTATAAGAAGCCTTCTGACCTAAAAACTTCGGGGGGTTCGACGTTTTTCCACGAAAAGTTCCGCTGCACCGCCACCACCAAAGGGGAGATTCGGGGGACAGAAAGTCTCTGTTCCGGCACCCTGTCGAGACGGGGAAGTGTCCCTGGAGCCATCTCCATCGATCTTCACCATCATCTCCATCGACCATCCATGTTTCCCCCATCTATGAGTGAGTAATCCCCCGCTATAGGCTATGGGGATGGTGGGGATTGGATGAGATCGTTCATGTAATGGCATCAGATTGTTAGGGCATGCTGCCTAGTATCTTTTATTAGTGCTTTATGACTTTGTTGCGACTTGTTGTGCTTAATGATTGTCACGAGGGCCCGAGTGCCATGATTTCAGATCTGAACATGTTATTGATTCATTATGATAGTATTGTTTCTGGTCTTATCTACAAGTTGTATACACACGTTGTTGTCCGGAACCTATGGCCCCGAAGTGACAGAAATCGGGATAACTGGAAGGGAAAGGCTTTGATGTGAGGATGACATGTGTTCACGGAGTGTTAATGCTTTTCTCCGGTGCTCTATTAAAAGGAGCACCTTAATTGCTAGTAGTTCCCTAGAGGCCCCGCTGCAAACGGGCTGGCAGGACAAAAGATGTTGTGCAAGTTCTCATTGCGAGCACGTATGACTATATATGGAACACATGCCTAGGATTGTCTAGTACTTGGGTGCTTTATCTTATTTATCTGCAATTGCCCTATGTTCTGATTGCTATGTGAATTGTCTTGTCCATGCAACGCCCGTCCATCCATTCCTATGCCTACCGCACTCGAATCCCACTGTTTACTGCTTTCGTTACTACTATCTTTGCCTTGTTACTGCTGTTACTTTGTTATTCCTACTACAAAACTGTTGCTACTGATAAACTGTTGTGAGCAAGATTGTTTCCAGGTGCAGCTGAATTGGCAACTCAGTTGTTAAGGCTGATAAATATTCCTTGGCTCCCCTTGTGTCGAATCAATAAATTGGGTTTTACTTCCCTCGAAAATACTGCGATACACCCCCTATACTTGTGGATCATCAAGACTATTTTCTGGTGCCGTTGCCGGGGAGCATAGCTTTATTTATCAAGTTCACTTGGATTCACTATTTTTCAAGCTAAGTTTATCTTTCTCCTTGTTTGCTTGTTTCTTTATCAAAAATACAAAAAAAATTAGTTCCTACTCTATTTGTTATTTTCGTTGGTCTGTTATTGTCTTGCTTTATCATGCTTGTTGGCAATGGTTGGTTTCTTTGAAACTGAAGCTTATTGGCAAGGTGGGTTCACGGAAGATCAAAAATATTATTATAAGGAACACCGCTTGTCACAAAAAGGGAAACAGTTATGGGAACAAATTGATTGATTGTATACCATTGCTAGGAACGTGTGCTTTACTTATAATGTTACTTATTGCTGTGATGAGTCTTGTTGCAGAAAGAGGTATAAACACCTCCCTTTTTAATGTGAGTATAGTGATAATGAAACCATATCTTCCTATGCTAAAGGAATTTATGACTTTTATCATGCGGAACGAATTGAAGAATTTATTGCTTGGAAGGGTGCTTTTGAGCTTGCTAGTTTGCTTGAAAATATTGATGATTCACCTTACAAATATGAGGTGTATGGTATACTTAAATTTTGCCTTGATAATTACAAGGATGAAAATGGCTATATTCTTGAATATTTTAATAGATGCTTTCCACAAATGGAAGAGACTAATGCCTTGCAGGATCCTATGAAGAAGAAATTGATGAACCTGAAATCTCATTAGTTGAAAAAGAGGAGGAGAGTGATGAACAAAAGGAGGAAGAATGGATTAGAGTGATCAACAAAAGGAGGAAGAATGGATTAGCTACCCATGCCTACCTTCTAATGAGAGTAAATCTTTATCCCTTACATTATTTGATTGTCCCCCTTGCTTACTAAAGGAGAATGAATGTTATGTTCATGAGGTTTCTCTTGAAAATGGTTATAATAAAGCTCTAGTGCTTGTATATCATGTAGAGCATGCTTTATGTGATAGTTATATTATTGAGTTTCTTCATGAGTCTACTGAAAATTATTATGAGAGAGGAAAATATGGTTGTGGAAGTTTTCATGGTATTGAAACACCTCTCTATGTGCTGAAAGTTTTGAAGTTACTCTTGTTTTATCTTCCTATGCCTGTCACTTTGTTATTTGCTTACACGATTCCTATGCACAGGAAGTGGGTTAGACTTAAATGTGTTTTGAATCTGCTTCTTGATGCTCTCTTTTACTTCAACTCATATTCCTTATGAGAGCATCCTCTCAAACTTTTATGCCTGAAGATGATAATATGTCTATTATTCTTGGGAGACCTTTTCTTAAATACTGCAGGAGCTATTATTAATTATAATAAAGGGAAGTGACCTTCAATGTTAATGACAAGGAACACATTGTCTATTTCCTCAAGAAGATTGAAAGGACTTATGGTTTGAATTCAATTGAACATGTTGAGGGCATTCAAGTTGGAGAAATATATTGTCCCATACGAAGAGAAAAATTTGAAACTATTATGATTGGGACCATTGCTATCAAGGTTGAGGTAACATAATCATTAGTGGGATACAAAATTTTGTCTCATATGGAATTGTTTTGGTAACAAGACCTGATCAACCTTGTTAACAAAAGGATTTCATTGAATAAAACAATATTTTCACCGTGATTATCTCCGCTTACTTCTATTCTATCCATTCTAGTTTTTCTTATGCCTAACTTAAAGGCATTAAAGAAAAATACTTATTGGGAGATAACCCAAAAGTTTTAGATGAGTATTGGAAGTTATTACCTCAGTAATAACCGCTCTTTATCCTTTTTATTTGATTTTTGTGCCAAGAGTAACCTCTAATGAGAGTGAAGTGATGATTGGAAAAGTTGCTGTCCCAAAACAGATTTTTGTGCTTCACCGTAAAAATTCGTGAGAGATCTCTGTATGTCGGATTGAGCTATACTTTCTTGTGCTTCTGCCCCAGGTTGTTATCTAACTTTCGTTAGTTCAATACGTTTTGATTTGAGCAACATAAGATCTTTGAAAAAATTCGTATTTACCTGCTGGTCTGTTTTGACAGATTTCTGCCATTTTCTGCATTTGCTTCTTGTTGGTTCCTTCTTGAGTTCTTTTGGGGAATTGAGATTTTTTAGGGAAGTGCTACAGTAGCTAGTGTTCTAATGGAAGTTTATTTGGTGTTAGAATAGAACCTTAAGACTTATTTATCTTGAGTGCACTAATGTTACTAATAAAGATTGTGTGAAGTTTTGTATGAGGGAAAAATTTCAGGTGTATGGATGGAATGAGTAATGAGATGAAGGATGGACTAAAGCTCAATCTTGGGGATGCCACACGTGTCACCCCAAGAAATATCCAAGAAGTACAAGCGTCAAAGCTTGGGGATGCCCAAGGCATCCCCTTCTTCATCAATAAAAATCCCAGGTTTCTTCCAAACACTTCATTTTTATTGTTTCATGCACAGTTGTGTTGTTCTTGGAGCGTCTTCTTTTTCGTTTTTGTTTTTGTTTTTTAGGTTGCGTGGTTTGCTTAGTTTGCTGAATAAATTGGTTGGACTGCCTCTTTCATGCATTGGTGTTCAAATAGTTTGGTTCGGTTTGGTTTGGAAAAGAGTAGGAAAGCTCATGCTTAAGTGGTAAAGAGAGCTTGTTTTTGACTGTGGCCTATGCTTTGTCATGCCATGCTTGATATTTTTTTGGCTTTATGCTTAGTATTCTTTGTTGTAGCATGACTTGTTATAAACGATTGAGATTGCTTAATGTGCCTTGGATGAATCATGCGTTGTTTTAGCATATTAAAGCATAGTATAGTGGTATTCTCCTTTGATGTTTTATTTGGGTTGACTTGGCACATGCTCACACCATGTTATGACTATCTCAAGTCACCATAAGCCTTTATGATCCTTTAGTTTTCAACTTTTAGTATCACTTTATGCTTTGATCAATGATGTTTTGTCGCTCTTCATGATTATGGCCATTATTGCTCTCTCGTTTGTCGCTCCCTTACTATTGCTAGCCTTCACTTTCACTGAGTATGTTTTACTCATGTTTCCAACTCCTGTGTAATGGACGACTCGGGCACTACTAGAAAATAGCTAATCCGTGGCGCACCTGTTTTGATCATCCGTGGCGCACTAGGGGTGCGCCACGAGGCGCGCGCTACGGGTAAAAGTTAGCCGTGGCGCACTAGGTGGTGCGCCACGAGTATAAAAAGTTAGCCGTGGCACACTAGGTAGTGCGCCACGAGTATGAAAAGTTAGCCGTAGCGCACTAGGTGTTGTGCGCCACGCGTATGAAAAGTTAGCCGTGGCTCACTAGGTGTTGTGCGCCATGGGTATGATTTCAAATTTCAAAAAAAAGTGGGATTTGATCTAGATCTAGATCTAGATCGAGCCGCTGGCCGCTGTTGTCGTCGAAGGGTGCAGTCGGAGGAGGGCACGGTCGGATTATGGTGGAGGAGGTTGCGTCCAGAGGTGCACGGGGCAGGGCGCCGTCAGAGGATGGTCAGGGAGGGTGTAGCCGGAGGTGGTCGGAGGAGGGCGTCGTCGAAGGTGGGTGCAGCCGGAGAGAGGAGAAGGAGAAGTGAGGTGAGGAGAAGAAGAAGGTAGGAGAGGTGGAGGAAAACGAGAAGGTGGAGAAGGGAGGAGAAGTGGAGAAGGAGAAGTGTAAGTGGAGGAGATAAGGGGTGGGTGGGGAAGATATATATGGAGGGTTAGGTGGTCGGGTGGTGATTCTAATTTCGAATCCCGCCCTACTTACTCGTGGCGCACTAGGGGTGGTGCGCTACAAGTAAGTGGCCTCCATTTTTTTCTGCAAGAAAAAATGATCTTTTGATCATAATTTTTTACTCTTTTCGAATTTTGAAAATCTAAAAAATCTCTAAACGACCAAAGGTCATTGCGAGCGGATGAGAAATATCGTTCTCGTTATTTTGGTATATTATACGTTTTTTTCGAATTCGTATGCAAAAGTTATGGCTATTTTACCGTGGCATGATCTTTTTTTGCAGAAAAAGTCGAAATTCATGTTTGTTAATTTTCCTACACACTAGACCACATTACCTACATACATGTGAAAGGATTTTATTTTTTGAATTGTTTATCATTTTCTTTTATTTTTTTCAAGGCGAAAAAGGTGATCCACGGGGGAGGGGGTTGGTGCAGGAAACTTACCTGTGGCGCACTAGGCTAGGGTGCCCTACGGGTAAGTTCGCCCAGCTGCACAATAGGCCGCAACCCACATACCCGTAGCGCACTATGTCATAGTGCGTTATGACTAAGTTTCACACCCGTAGCGCACCGCGCACAGGTGCGCTACGGCTAGGTTGTCCGTGGCCACCTGTGCCCTGGCCCACAAGTAGCCGTGACGCACCACCCCCATGTGCGCCACGCTTACGGCAGTTAGCTGTAGGGCACCTGTGGGCAGTACGCCACGCCTATTTTACCCGTGGGGCACCACTAGCACGTGCGCCACGGATGTGTGGATTACCTATAGCCGTTTTTCTAGTAGTGGGGGAGAGTCATTCTCTAGGTCAGTCGGCATGACGGCCTCTGCGCCGTACACCATGAAGAAGGGGGTGAACCCTGTAGACTGATTGACGGAGGTGCGAATGCCCCATATCAAGGAGGGGAGTTCTTCGACCCAGCATTCTGGCATCCGCTCGGGGGGACCTATAGTATTGGCTTGAGGCCGTGGAGGACACTCTGATTGGCGCGCTCAGCTTGGCCGTTTGACTCTAGGTGGGCAACTAAGGCGAGGTTGAGTCGGATGTTGTGCTCCTCGCAGAAATCAGCCATGGCGCCCTTGGTGAAATTAGTGCTGCTATCGGTGATGATGTTGTGCGGGTAGACTTACCGTTAGATCAACTCACAGAGGAACTTGGTGGCGGTCTTGCCATCGCATTTCTTGATGGGCTTTGCCTCGACCCAATTGGTAAATTTGTCGACTGCGACCAGGACGTGGGTGTAGCCCTATGGGGCGGTTTTGAACCGACCCACCATGTCGATGCCCCAAACGGCGAACGGCCATGTGATGGGGATGGTCTTGAGAGCGGAACTAAGGTTGTGCGTATGGTTGGCGTATTTCTGGCACCTGACATAGCGCTGGATGATCACTACTAGCAAAAGCCTAAAGAAGACATGCTTATAGGAGGCGCATCCCTCAAGCATGCGCCTCCTGTATATTATTACTTGAGGCGCATGTCTAAACAGTGTGTCTCCTATATTGCATGTACGGACCCGATCTGGCTGCCCCCACTTACTCGATGCGCATCTGCTCCATATGTGCCTCGAGTAGTTTAACTACTGGAGGCGCATATGTGGCAGATGCGCCTCGAGTAAAGTGGGTGGGCTTAGTGGTGGTATGTGCGACAATATAGGAGGCGCACCAGATGATATGCACCTCTAGTAGTTTTAAGTATTGGAGGCGCATGACGTTGAGATGCGCCTCGAGTAAGTGATGTGGGCCTAGGGGTGGCAGGCACCAGACACTCGAGGCGCATCTACCAGATGCGCCTCAGGTATTCTATGTATACAAGGTGCATACTAGGTGGGATGCGCCTCGAGTAATCTCGCCACCTTTTTTGCACATGCACCCCACTCACTTCTCTCTCACTTGTTTTCTCCTCCACACAAAGATAGATCTGGTCACCCCCTTCTCCTCCCCACCTTATTTTCTCCATTGTTTCACCATAAAACCTTTTCCAAACCTCTATTGGTTGACACACATATGTAAGTGGAAGATCTTGCACTTCTAGATCTACAAGATCTCACTTTACTTCTCCTCCGGCTCTCGTACTCCTAGTCGTCATTGGAGGAAGCGTGAAGGCGTTGATGGATGTATGCGCATTGTCGGCAACACCGACTAGATTGTGTTGTGTGCTTCCTTTGTTTTGTGCTGGGATCTCATTTTGGGTTGCCAATTTTACACCGGAATGTTGATTCATTTCCATTTCAGTGAATTTCTGGGACCCGGCGGATGTCCTCTTTTTACGGGAGGTCATGCCGATTTTTTCCGGCGATCTCGATGTCCATGCTCTAATTATTCTTTTGCTCTTTGTATACCGTGCAGGCAACCATGGTGCAACCACTGAGCACACCCCTCGTGGATAGGTGGATGAGATGCGCGAGGGCCGACATGGCACGGACAAACATGACAGAGATAAGATGTCCGTGTCACGACTACAAACTAATGTATTTGATAAAGCATGATTGTGGAATGCTGGAGTCGCACCTGCTCCGATGAGGTTTCATGGATGGCTACACTCGGTGGATACGTGATGACGAAGATGATGATGAGGATGTCAATAATGGTGAAGATGAACATCAAGATGCCGACGAGGAAGGTGATCATGAAGAACAAGATGGCGCCGGGCATGAACATGATGAAGATCAAGCAGATGGCGTTGGGCGTGAACATGAAGATAATCAAGGTGGCGCCAGGCAAGAACATGAAGATCAAGGTGTCGGGCATGATTCGAGCTAGTTGCGAGACCCTTGTTACCAAGAGCTGCTTCTCAGGGAGACGAGTAACGCTAGAGCCGCTACTTGAGAGAAAGCTAAGCTAGAGAAAATGGAGAAAGACGAGGTTACTCCAGTGTTTGACAGATGCAACGACAGGGATACCGATCTAAATGTAACGCTCAGGGCTCTAGAGATGAAGGTGAAACACAAAATGATCGACGAATGCTTCAACGACAACATGGAATTCTGGCATGATCGTCTTCCCAAGGGGAACACATGTCCGACTAGTATTGTTGATGCCAATAAAGTCGTGTGCCCTCTTGATCTACCGCACGTGAAATACCATGTCCGCATAAATGATTGCATCATGTACCGGGGCGAGGACGCGGAGAAGACCACGTGTCCGGTATGCAAGACCCCTCCATACAAGAGAGGGACCAAGAAAGCTCCTAGAAAAGTGGTGTGGTACTTTCCTCTAACTCCTCATCTATAGCGATATTTCGCAGACCCTAAGGAAGCACAGCTCATGCGCTGGCACGCGGAAAGAAAGATGACAGAAGACAAAGATCCGGAAAGGGAGGAAATGCTGAGGCACCCTTCGGATGCTAGCCAATGGAAGGCGTTGGACCTCGAATATTACCAACGGTTCAGGAAAGGGTCAAGGAACCTCAGGCTGGCCGCGAGCATCGATGGACTCAATCCGTTCGAAAGCCAGAGAAACACACATAGCACCTGACCTGTGTTTGTATGGATCTATAACCTCCTCCTGGCTATGCATGAAGAAGAAGTATGTAACCATGAGTATGCTATTTCAAGGGCCAAAATAGCCTAGTACAGACATCAATTTGTATCTCACGTTGTTGCAAGAGTTGGCCATGCTATGGGAAGACGGAGCCCGTGCGTGGGATGCCGCCGCACAAGAATATTTCGATATGAGAGCAGCGGTGATCACGACGGTGCAAGACTATCCTTGTTACGGATACTTCGTGGGGCAGGTGATCCAAGGATTCTTTGCGTGCGTTAGGTGCAAGGATAATACAACGTATCGCCAACCACAGAAAGATCCTGGGTCCGGGAAAACCATGTACCAGGGGTCTCGAAGGTGGCTTTCGAAGAATCATGCCTGGAGAAAGTTGTCCCATCTGTTCGATGGGATAGTCGATCTCCGAGGAATGCCATACCAAAGGAGCGGCACAGAAATCAATGAGCTATTGAAAAACTGGAAAGAGTGCCCTACGCCAGGAAAGAACCAAAAGAAGCCAGAGCTATTGTTGAGGGTTTGGAAGGTGAGGTCTGTTTTCTGGGACTTGCCATACTGGAATGTCCTATGCATGCCTCATAGCCTTGATCTCATGCATATCACGAAGAACGTGGGGGGAGAGTCTGCTTGCCACCATCCTTAACACCGACAAGACCAAAGATTGGTCGAAGGCAAGGAACGACTTGAAGCATATGGGCATCAGGAAGGACCTTCAACCACCTAGTGACGATGAAGCCGATGATCAGTCGGAGGAGGAGGATACAGAAATGCAGAATTGTCATTGTCGCAAGGGCAAAAAGGTTAAGAAGGCTGAAGTTAAGCTCAAGGCTATGTGCTTCACTCTAAGCAAGAAAAAGGCCACACAGTTTATGAAGTGCCTCCTCGGAGTCAAATTTCTGAACGGCTACGCGGGAAAGATAAGCAGATGGCTAGATGAGGCAAAGCAGTGCTTCAGTGGGATAAAGTCTCATGACATCGCCGTGCTGATGCCACAGGGACTTCCGGTTGCGATTCGAGGGATAATGGACAAGCACGTCCGTGAAACGCTGTTTGGCCTCTGCAACTTTTTTGACGTTATCTCTCGGAAGTCGATTGGCATTAAGCAGCTCATGAGGCTACAGGAGGAGATCGTGGTGATAATATGCGAGCTCGAGATGTAATTCCCTCCCGCACTCTTCGACATCATACTTCATCTTCTGCTCCATGTTGTGGAGGATATCGTCCAACTCGGGCCTCCGGTTTCTCTGAAGCATGATGTTGTTCGAAAGGATGAATGGACACATCAAGGGATACGTTCGTAACAGGTCCTGTACAGATGGAAGCATAGCAAACGGCTTCCTGGCCGAAGAGTGCATCTCTTTCTGCTTGAACTTTCTACAAACCGAGACCCCTATCGGTATGCCATTCAACAAGCACCTTGGGAGGCTTGCTGGATGGGGTCACCACGAGGTCAGCGTGCAAAGCATGTCGACTTCGAGGAGCGAACCAAGGACTTTGAAAGAGCAAACCTGGTCGCGCAACAACACCTATAGGTGGTCAATCCATATATACATGAGCACAAAAAATTTATTAAGAAGAAGTACGCTGACCGCGGCCTGGTGAGACAGAGGAAGATATAATTAAAGAGCATAACTCCGGTTTCACGCAGTGGTTTAGGAAGAAGGTTCTCGATAGTCCACCGCAGGGCGAGTCTTCGGAGGACGATCAACTCATATTCTCGTTGTCACGGGGCCCAGGTCACAACACGATGATCTATCAGGCATACAATATCAACAGATACACATTCTACACCGAGGAGAAGGACAATAACTGTGATTACCAGAACTCAGGTAACAGGGATATTCTACACCGACGACATCCCGGAAAGATACTACGGAAGGATCGAGGAGATAGGGGAGCTTGACTATGTTACGGAGAATGTGCCAATGTTCCATGTCAGGTGGGCCAAGAGCGTCGAAAAATAAGACCGGTATTTCACCATCATCTTTATACCTCCAAAGTCAAAGACCACCGGTGCAAATGTACCCGCGAGAAATGAGCCATGGGTTTTGGCTAGTAAAGTCGACCAATGCTTCTACATTACCGACCCATCAAAGCCTAGTCGGGTTGTAATCAGGAGAGGCAAAAGGAACATCATCGGAATGGATGGAGTCGCCAACGAGAAAGACTTTGACCAGTATGGTGACCCAAACATGGAAGACAGATACAGCGACCAAGCACCATACACCACAAGCCTGCCTAAGAAAGGACTCTCGTTCAAACGAAAAAGTGAACATGTTCCAGACCTAACCTATTCAACCGCGACAAAGAAGGGCAAGAAGATAATTGTCAATAAGAAACGCTAACTAGCTCCGACAAAAGCACGACGTGCCGCGTCCGTGTGTGTGGCATTATTATCTATCGACACATTCTTAATTATCTCTTTTGTATGCTAATTGGATGGAATATTATGTATCAAAACATTCTTAATTATCACTTCTATTGGTTTGACAATATTTGGATATTTAAAATATTTACACTATTTTTTATAGTTCATACTAATTTTAGACTATTTTTTATAGTTCATATTTGTTTTTTAGTTCCAAAAAAAGGTGGCCACCAGGATTCGAACCTAGGTGGCCAATGCAATGCACTGGGTTTCTAGCCACTAAGCTAGCAAGTGTTTGGTGATAAACATACCCTATGTATTCTATTTGACTATAAGGCCTTGAACTTTATACAAGACGCATCTTCAGGAAATGCGACTCGCATAACATCATACTAGAGGCGCATTTGACTGATATGCGACTCGCATAACATCATATTTGTCTTTTTTTAGTTCGAAAAAAGGTGGCCACCAGGATCTGAACCTGGGTGGCCAATGCAATGCACTGGGTGTGTAGCCACTAAGCCAACAAGTGTTTGGTGATAAACATACCATGTGTATTCTATTTGACTATAAGGCCTCGAACTTTATACAAGACGCATCTTTGGGAGATGTGACTCGCATAACATCATACTGGAGTCGCATCTAACTGATATGCGACTCGCATAACATCTGACTGATATATGAGTTAACCTTGTCGTCGTTTTCTTCCTCCCCTCTCGTTCCCCTTTCCCGTAGCCTAGCAACAGCACGCCATCGCTGCAACCGCCCGCCCGCAACTCGACACAACCTCTAGCCTAGCAACCGCGCACGTCATCGCTGCAACCGCCCGCCAGCCCGCATCAAAGAAGAAGGAGGAGGAGTAGGAAGGATCTCCGCCCGCCCGCATCGAAGAAGAAGGAGGAGGAGGAACAAGCACCCGCCCGCCCGCATCGAAGAAGAAGAAGGAGGAGGAGGAAGGAGAGCCCGCCCACATCAAAGAAGGAGCGTCGCTGCCTACCTCGTCTCCAACCTGCCGCCCCCGTCTCCGACCTCGTCTACGTCCTCGTCTCCGACCTGACGCCGCCTACGGTGAGCCTCCCGTCCCCATTCTCACTGGTTTAGCCAGCCTGCCTATAGAAGTAGATGCTATCATGCGCAGTGACAATTTCGGGTGCATATAGCTCTTCTGAATTTGCTGTTTTTGCACTACTCTAGTTTGAGAATTGAGATCGATGTGGAGAATTTAGGGTGTGCTTTGCAGCTGATCAATGCTACAACTAATTGTTTTCTAAGTGTCCATTTATCATGTTTTACTTTGCATTGCAATCAAGTGCTTAATTTCTGGCCGTAAATGTTGGAAATTTTTTAATTTAGCTCATGTAGTTAGACCGTTAACATATTACCATTCCTTGTTGTACATGTTAGCAATGCGATCTAGTGGTTTGTGAGTTTTGTAATGTCATGTACTGAATAACAAACAGGTTTTACTTTGGATTTTCTTACTGTTGTTCAGTGGAACTTTTGTACATGGCTTAGAACAGGGCATCATCACTTCACCCTTTCTTTATAATGCTCAATGGCATCTATGTTTCAACCCCTTGTACTAGCTGCACTTGCAACTTGTTCCTTGTAGTAGTTGCACTAGCTTCATCTATGCTACCTTGTACTTGCTTCATTTATGTGTCTGTGTTTTTTTGCATGATTTTTAGTTAAGTACTGAAGATATGCTTTGCAGCTCATAGTTGATACAAAGAACTTATCTGCATATATATATGAATTAAAAGAGGAAGGATAAAGATGTATTTGATCTTCTATATTTTATACCCACCTCACCTGTATGTAGTTGTAAACTTGATAAACATTTCAATTCTGTTATCAATTGTATTTGATAAATAGAGCCAATGAATTGAGTATCTTTGAATTAAAAAAGCATAGGGACTGTCAATGAAACTGATGTAGAGTCCTGTGTTCCCCTTTGATTTCCCAATAATGATTCAGGTCCAAATACTATACTCACCTGATTCCAAATACTATAGTTATTGTGAGTGTAAGTGTTCACATATATTCTAAACTATAGGAGAGGGTTGTCGAGGGGGATCTATGCATATATTCTTCACATATATTTGCTAAGGTTCTAGTTAGTTGGCTGGTGCATATTTTAGCTGGCTGGTCCTTGAAACTTTCTTTGATTCAGTAGATAAATGAGTGCTTGGTTACATTATTTTGTTGTATACTTTAGATGAATGAATGCTTGATCAATAGTAATTACTTGATATAACAACCTGCAGTTGTGTTGAGGCTCATTTTGCTATGGATCTGGTTCAGCCGTTGCTGCATCTTGATATCCTGCTCCACCTCTCCTTCTGCTATTTGATATACTTCTGTAGCTCAGTTTATATTTTTGCTTGTATGCAGCAAAGCTCAGTTTTCTATTTGTGTGCATGATTCTTTCTTCTCAATATTTGGTGTATGCTGGTGGTGTTTGTGTCTGTAGTTGTGTATGCGGGCAGCAAAGGATCCACAAACTTCATATTGTGAATGTGGTTGTGTATGCTGGGAGCAAGTTGCTAGTTGTGTGTTTGTGCCTATTTGGACCATTTTTTGTGCAGGTTTTTTCTTTTTGGGATGTCAATGATTCGCCGGAATGTTGATTCATTTCTGTTCCGGCGAATTTCTGGCACTCCTAGGTCTAGAAAATTAGCAAAGGTCATGCCCAATTTTTTTTGAATTTGGTGTTTATTATTTCCATTTATTTTCATGTTTAGACATGTCGGGTGGTGGACAACAAGACACCAAGGCGGGCACTTCTGGAAAGAAGGCCTATTGGGAGCATTTGGATGATATGGACATACAAGCGGACCTAGAATTTGTGCCGCGGGAGGAAGAGATGGAGGACAAGGATACATCATCTGATGAGGACATGGGGGTGATGTCAGTGGCAAGGACGCCACTACCACTAATGGAGGTGGTGATGGTGGAGCCACAGATGGAAGCCGTCAATCGGAGAAGCCTCAGAAGGAACGGACCCTGATCACGGTCGGCCTAAAAAGGTCCATCTTCACAAGCGTGAGCGATAAAGGGGTACCTTTGGAGCCGGAGGAATTTGTCGCGTCATACTCACTTCAGCTCTCTGCAATCCTCCGAAACACCGCCACGATCAACACCGAGAACCTAAAGAGCCATGAGAACAAGCAGTACCGCCATCATCTCTTGAGGAAGCTACACGCAAGATACGCGTAACCGGGTGATGAGGAGAACAAATAAAATAATGACGATGTCAAAGGGAATTTGGTAAACAAGTACGCCCTCAAGACGATGACCAAGGCCTTGTCGAATTGGAAGGCGCGAGTGAAGAGGCTCACTTACAAGAAAATCTAAGTTACGAGGAGCTCGTCAAGAAGGAGCCTCTGGTCAAGAAACAAGACTTCAAGGTGTTCAAGGCCAGATGTGAATCCGCTGCGGGGAAGGCCAAGAGTCTATACTTCAAGGAGTTGTACAAGATGAACATTGGTACCCACCATCTCAGCTCCAGCGATTATAGAGCTGCGATTCCCAAATGGGAGAAGGAGGACATCATAGCTCATGAGAAGGGGAGACACCTCCCTTTTCCAATATCGCTGAACCGCAGGCAAAGGACTTTTTCAGGGCCCGGTTTCGCAAGCAGAAAGGGGGTTCTGAATATTCCTCGGAACCCTGCGACCCCTTTGCTCCGAAGGTGACGAACTTCATCAATAAATATGTAAGTAATTTGCATTCAATTTGATTAATTGCATTCACAATTAAGCAATGAAGTCCAATTTCTCAAATGCTTCACGTTCCCTTTTGCACAAGACGAGGAATGTAGGAGCTCCTCATCCCAAGGGTCGGCGTTGGTCGCCATGTGGGACACCACTTCTAACAGGGCACTGAACCGGGTCAAGAATGTCGAGCCCTCGGCACCACCGTCATTGGCTGGCCGTGTGCCCGACTTTGGAGGTATTACATGGTCTGAATACTATGGCACCTCATTGTGGAAGGGCAGGAAGCAGGCTGAGAGCGCCAAGGTAAAACTCCTAAGGGAACAAGTGGAGAAGTTTCTGCAGTTGCTCCAAGATACAGTGAAGGAGGCTGTGATGGAAGTCCAGACACAATTCCATTCACAAGTCCAGACACAAGTGACTGATTTCTGCAAGTGCACAGATCATTTGTAGCTAGTTTCAAAGTATAGATATTGATCCCATAGGGAGCCCAAAGTAAGTGTTTATGAATGAAGTGTATGTCACACTCCTAGTTGTCACAGGTCTTCGAGTGAATTGACTGCAAGTGTGGAAATAAGAATAAAATTTGGATTAAATTGGTTGTATTTAAATAAGACTAAAATGTAAACTTCAGGAATAAAAAGCATAAAAGTAAAGAACGATTTGATTGTTTGTGGTTTTCTACAGATGACAAAGAAGGCGTGGGGAGATACAGTTCATGGTGATAGTGACTGTGCCAGGTGGATGAATGATAATTGTAACAATTATAATCTTATAACTATATGTGTAGGCGAGTAACCCATAATTAGCTGGAACTCGCCTTGGTAGATTTCATCCCAACTTCAATAATCTTACTAGTCTGTTACCAAATCAATGGTTAGTCACTAGACGATTAAGATCCTTCAGGTTGCTTAGCAATTAAGCTCCTTGGATCGGACTAATGCAATAAGCACAGTGGTTCCTCGTGATCCTCAAGTCAAACTAGTTTCCCATTGATATCCCCGTGTCACTCGAGGGTCGCCGGTCTACTAGCAAACAATATCCTATCTATGTAAAACAAAGCATCATGTTGTCTGGGCCCTTAATTGGACAACAAGCATTAGGCATCTCACAGATAGTCAAGCACACATAATATAGTAACTAAAATCGATCACAAACTAATGGCAAATATATGGAGGCACATCACATCTCACCAATCCCTTACATCTCCCACGCCCAAGGAACTTACTCACACATGAGAGAACAAAGCATCATTGATATAATTAAATAAAGGGAGTTCTTCTTGATATTACCGTGGAAATCCACAATAAGAATAGAAAAGGAATCCAACACAATTCAAGATAGGAAGGAACAATTTCAAACCCTAATCTTGCAAAGTGAAGATCTCTCTCTCTATCAAGTACAAGTAATGGCTATGAGGGTGTGATGGCTAGGAGATCTAAGATCGTGGAGCAAGATGAAGAACGTCTTCCCCTTCTTCTCTAGATCTCTTCTTTCTCCTTTTTGCATGGGATGGCGGCTGATGTGTTATGATTTAGCATCCCGTCTCTTCACGAAAGTTGTCCCTTTTGACAAGACGGAGGCGGCGGCAACTATACGGCTAGAGAAATATTCCCGCCATATAGTTGCTTGTTAAAGCTACAGTATACATCCCTTGATTGCTTCCAAAAAGAGACTTGCTTGTTTTCGCCTTAATATTGTTTTCTCTTGTTAAAACCTTTTGTTGATGTTTAGAACCTGAAACACACATTAAAAACCAAGTTTTGTTTGCTACCGAAGTATTAGCGTTAGGTAAAGCTAGAAAACGATCAAATCCAGAAGAAAACCATCAAAAATATGTCAAATCTCATAGCTATCAACTCCCCCAAGCTTAGATGTTGCTCACTCTCGAGTGACAAGAAAATAAGGAAGAATAGCGGATATTCGAGACTGAAATAAAAGAACTTACAAGCTCGAATTGGTGTCAAATTTTTTTTTCACAATTCATGCAATCTTAAACATAATCATACAGGTATTCACAAGATTGCACTGAGTCCATGTCCTAACCACATATATCTTCCTAGCAAATAAATCATATGTCCGAGCAAGTGTCAAAAGTTTAGCTAAGAAAGTGAAACAAACTCTTTTGGTGTCTCTCTTTGTTGAGAGATGAAAACTTTTCTGCTCTTGTTTCTTTAATCAATTAAGAGTACTCAAGTTGGCACCAAAAACATTCAATTTAAGAACAACTCATCTATTACCATGTCAAAATTTCAATACTCTCAAAGCACCTTTTTCCTTTCCTTGTTTTTCAAAAACTTCAGCCCTTTCATAGAGAAATCATGCCACTGTTTTTAACATGTTAATTGGGACTGTGTTGTGCACTCGTGACCATGCCAATAGATAATTGTTGAGCAATAGTGGGTCAGAGGAGTACTACAACTTCACTTGGAACATGAAACCACTAGGAGACAAAAAATTTACCCGTCATAGCACTGCAGCTACAGACGCTTACATAACTCAATAGCCGAAATCAAGTGGTTTCCCACATTCAGATTGTTCATTGGCTAGCGGAGTTAATAGTTCCCCATGGAGCACAATAGTGTTGTAATGACACACGTAAAGCAATATCTTACTGTAATTATTAGAAAAATCAGTGGCATAATCTCTACTACTTCGAAGCATCCATTTTATCAGACAATTTCATTCAAGAGTGTTATCGAGTATATTTACATTAAGCTCAAATAGGGTTGAGTAGTTCTAAAATCAAATCCTTTGGGCTAAACTTGGACTCAAGTCATCTTTTGGATGCTTTTTCTTGTTGTAAAAATGTCGGAAATATTTTTAACCAAGTTCATTGCTCATTATTTCAAAGCTAAAAAGGAGACACTAGCAAAGGAATGGGATTTATAGGATAACAAACTAAGTGGGGAGTGGCTCAAGTGCAAGCGAGTAAAAAATTGTAGGGTATTTTTAAAGTTGCAGAAAAGGTGATGAAAGGAATGTGATACCTCCTCTTGCTTGCTTCGTTGTCGTACTTGAGTTGAACCCCCTCTATATTTCCCTATTGCCAACTCACCTGAAATTGAGCAATCTCCGAGAGAAACAAAGAAACAAATTTGTAATAAAGGTTACAACTATTTTTTTTGTTTTTTTGGTTTAGGAATGCGAACTAGAAGTAAACATTCAATTTTGAAGAAGTAAAATAAATCAAAAGAATAAATAAAAATATGAAAGCAAGGTTTGGAGGTTTTCAAACCTCCCCCAAGCTTAGGTTGTTGCCAGGCTCAATTGTTATCGTTGTTCGGCAGCGGGTACGGATACTGCTGGTAGTAGTCGGGGAAGTGGGTCATGAAGTGACTAAAGTTGTGAGTTAAGGCACTAACATCCTCATTCACTCCATATAGTGTGTGTTCAATCTACCCAACACGCTGGTTGAGCTACTAAAAATCTTGATAGGGGACGTTGTTGAACCCCTCCTGCTGCTGATTGGGCCATGGGTCCCAGGATCCCTCCTGATGCTATTGTTGTCCCTCCCAAGCAGGATTGTATTCCTGCTCCTGCTCTTGCTCTCCTTCTTCATCTTCTTCTTGATTAGGCTAGAATTCAGCCATGATCTCCACCACTTGATCCTTGGTGAGATCCAATTGTCCTTTGCCACAATTGAGAAGGCTTGTGGACAGGGCAACGGAACCTGCTCAACCTGTGCATCATTAAGATAACCAAACTGATATGCTCGGAGCCTCTTGTCAGCTTGGTAAACACCGAGGAAGCCACAAGTAGTTATATATTTGACATCCATAAGTTTGGAGCCATCAATAGGTTGCATTACAGGTAATGGAATGTTCAATGCTATGACAAGGTGGGTTACCAATCCACCAATGCGAATGTCACCTTTCTTTTTGTTGCTCTAGTGGCGAAGGTGCTGGAGGAGTAGAGCCGTAGGGTTGGGGCTTTGCGGTGCATTGGGGAAGAGTACCTTGGTGATCATGGCCATGTCTGCATTAGCCATGGAACCGGTATCTCCTCTTCCCAATTGTGTATTGGCAAGGAACAAGGCGAAGTAGGGAATTGTTGGGTTCTGAATGGTGGACATCTTATTCTGGTAGAAGTTCCTACCATCGTTAACAGAAATAATCTCCCAAGTTTCTCCACTTGAGACACTATATAAATTTGTAACAGTTGACTCCCCATCTTGAGGGAAGCCAAAAGCATCACAAGATCATTGGAAAGTTATTTCATATGGCTGTAGGTTTATGGTGAAGCTTACTGTGCACGCATTACCTTTCTCCTTGTGGTCATCGTAGAAAGAGGCAAGGAACTCATAGGTGAGCTCGGTGTAGGTATTTTGGCTTGCGTAGGCGAGTAGTGAGAATATGAGAGAAAAAGTGAGGATGAGGAAGAACCCTAGCCGTCCCGGTGCGTTTAAGTGGTCGCGCCTAACTATACGGCCGCAACTATATGGGTGGGAAAAGTAGTTCCCACCGTATAGTTACGGCAACAATGACAATTAGGGTTTCTTTATGCCAGATCACAGCTATACGGGCGCAACTATACGGCCGGATCAAAATGGTCCTGCCGTATAGTTGGTTGTCAAACCTTCTGGATCCTCGAGATAAATTTGCTAAGACAGGCATCGATAACTATATGGCCAAACTATACGGCTGGAATTTTTATTCCCATAGGATAGTTGGTCGTTAAACCTTTAGTATCCTAGAAAATAAATTTTACAAAGGCAACGATAACTATACGGCCAGAACTATACGGCTAGAATTTTTATTCCCGCCGTATAGTTGGTCGTTAAACCTTCTGTATCCTAGAAAATAAATTTAACAAAGGCAACGACAGCTATACGGCAGGAATTTATGTTCCCGCCATATAGTTGGTCGTTAAACCTTCACTACCAAGCTTTTTCGCCCAAAATTTTCAGAGATTCACTTTTTCATCAAGACAAAATGATTAAGCTAGTTTTTGTAGATAAAACTCAAACTTTTATTTTTATACTTATTCTACGCTTGTTCAATCAATGTTTCCACTACTTTCTGATAGCTACATCTTCATGGGCGCGCTTCCGCAAGAATGTCTGTGAAAAAGTTGTAGGAATGCGATGAACATTTTATTCTTTAATTTATTTTATTAATGTGATGGGTTTACTCCCATTAAGCATTTTATTAAGAATGGTTGAATAATTCAACCCCTTTTTCTATTCTCGAATTCTTAACTTAGGTTGCCCCTTATCAAAGGCACTTACCACATGAACTCGTTTTGCTAGTGGAATATATCTTTCTCCTGCTTCTAGCTTCTTTGGAAAATATCGGATGATTTTAGCATCATAAACATTGAAGATTATTTTTCCCTCAGCATAATCAACTGACGCTCCTGCAGTACTAAGGAAAGGCCTTCCAAGTATTATGGATAATTTTTCATCCTCTGGCATTTCAAGAATAATAAAATCAGTGGGAATAACATGCTCATATATTCTAAGTAGAACATCCTCAATCATACCAATGGGTTGTTTAGTGGACTTGTCAGCCATCTGTAAAGTGATAGTAGTAGGGGAATACTCCCCTAATCCTAACCTTTTATAGAGGGAATATGGCATTACACTAACTCCTACACCTAAATCATACAAGGCATTGTGAATATCTATTTTGCCAATTGAGCATTAAATAGTTGGTATTCCAGGATCTCCCGATTTAGACAATAGCTTCCCATTAACAGGATAACTAGTCACCATGGCAACGGTTTTAGATATTTCTTTCTTTCTACTAAGAATATCATGGAGGAATTTAGAATAGGTAGGGACTTTTATTGCATCCACAAATGGAATTTCCAGATGAAGATCACCAAGTTCCTTTATGAAAGAATCATAGATTACTTGATCCTATGCTTTCTTTTTTCGATCTGGATAAGGAAACTTTTGCTCACCTTTCTTATTCTTGTCTTTTACCTTTTGCGGGGGATCAATCTCTTTTGTTGCTTTCTTTTGTTGTTGCTTATCGTTTTTCTTCTTTTCTACTACAAGAACTTCATCTTCATTGCTTATCTATTTTTCTTCACTTGGATCAACTATCTCTGCATCAGAGTCACAACGGTCATCATGTGCATCCTTTTGCTCCTCCATGGTTTGATCTTGTATTTCTTGAACAGTTTCATCTTGAGGATCCACCAGTGTATCTTGGCTTGCTTTGAGCAAGGCTTTTTCCTTTCGATATTTTTCAGCTCATATTCTGGTGGTCCTAATGGTCCTGTAACAACTGCACCTCCCCTTGTAACAACATTAGTAGAAACAGGAATATCTATATCATCTTGAAGAAAAAATTGATAACCAGATGTTATTTGTTCACACTAGGTTTCAATCATACTAAGGTATTTGTGAAATAATTTTATTTCTTGGCCAATCTCATCATAATTTTCTGTAAGTTCCGCCAAAATATTCTTATGTCTTTGAAATTGCTTATGCAGGTTATTATGATATTTTGCTTGTCGATGTTTTAATTCTTGAAAAACTTTTATAGTTTCATCTTCTTTAGTAAAAACTTGTAACAAGTCTACTTTGTTTTCCTTAACAAGTTCAGAAGGTATACCTTTTTCTTTCATTGTTTTGCGTACTTCAGGCATAAGATCAGGAGTTATACGAAGTATCCCTTTTTCTAGCTTAGTGCCAAAATCAGGATTATATAAAGAATCATTCTTAGCCCTAGTAGACATCAATTCCAAACATGCTTTAATAGTTAAAGTATTTATCGATCCTCCTACTGATAAGTTAAGCAACTCTCTTTAAGAGACTAACGAAATAATTTTAGACGATAGAAGTCTCTTGGCAAACATTTTGGTCCAAATGATGTTATCACATCGTCGAACTGTCTAAGATGTCTTCCTGGGTCTTCATCTTCCCTTCCACTGAAAGCTTTTTCCTACAAAATTTTAATAATTCCACCATCAAATCGATATTCTCTAAATCCAGGATTAGGAAATTCTATTGGTTGTTTAAGAAAAGTAGAAATTGGAGCACTGTATTCTCTTAGAGTTTTTTTAGGTTTCTTGGCAGTTGTCCTGTAAATGGACATGATTTCCATAAAATCACTCAGGTTTTTAACTTCAACCTTATTTGATCTTAAAAGTTTTTCAATAATTTCCTCGCGCCTTTGAATAGGCACGCTCTCAATGTAATCTGGTAAATAGGTCCTACCAGAGTGTGTAGACCCTTTGTCTCCTAGGGAGACCATTTTGTAGTAGTAACACCTGAAATGTTAAGAGACAAACACTTAGCGCTTAGCTCCTCGGCAACGGTGCTATAGAATAGCTTGATGCAAGTGCACAGATCGTTTGTAGCTAGTTTTGAAGTATAGGTATCGATCCCATAGAGAGCCCAAAGGTAAGTGTTCATGAATGAAGTCTTTGTCACACTCAAAGTTGTCACAGGTCTTCAAGTGAGTTGACTCCAAGTGTGGAAATAAGAATAAAATTTGGATTAAACTGGATGTATTTAAATAAGACTAAAATGTAAACTTCAAGAATAAAAAGCATAAAAGTAAAGAACGATTCGATTGTTTGTGGTTTTCTGCAGATGACAAAGAAGGCGCGGGGAGATACAGTTCATGGTGATAGTGACTGTGCCAGGTGGATGAATGATAATTGTAACAATTATAATCCTATAAGTATATGTGTAGGCGAGCAACCCATAATTAGCCAAAACTCCTCTTGGTAGATTTCATCCCAACTTCAATAGTCCTACTAGTCTGTTACCAAAATCATGGTCAGTCATTAGACGATTAAGATCCTTCAGGTTGCTTAGCAATTAAGATCCTTGGATAGGACTAATGCAATAAGCATAGTGGTCCCTCGTGATCCTCGAGTCAAACTAGTTTCCCATTGATATCCTCGTGTCACTCGGGGGGTCGCCGGTCTGCTAGCAAACAAGATCCTATCTATGAAGAACAAAGCATCATGTTGCATGGGCCCTTAATTGGACAACAAGCATTAGGCATCCCACAGATAGTCAAGCACACATAATATAGTAATTAAAATCGATCACAAACTAATGGAAAATATATGGAGGCACATCACATCTCACCAATCCCTTACGTCTCACATGCCCAAGGAACTTACTCACACATGAGAGAAGAAAGCATCATCTATATAATTAAATAAAGGGAGTTCTTCTTGATATTACCGTAGAAATCCACAATAAGAATAGAAAAGCAATCCAACACAATTCCAGATAGGAAGAAACAATCTCAAACCCTAATCTTGCAAAGTGAAGATCTCTCTCTCTCTCTCTCAAGTACAAGTAATGGCTATGAGGGTGTGATGGCTAGGAGATCAAAGATCGTGGAGCGAGATGAAGAACGTCTTCGCCTTCTTCTCCGGATCTCTTATTTCTCCTTTCTGGATGGGATGGTGGCTGCTGTGTTATGATTTCGCTTCCTGTCTCTTCACGAAAGTTGTCCCTTTTGACAAGACAGAGGCAACGACAACTATACGGTGGGACCTATATGGCTGGAGAAATATTCCCACTATATAGTTGCTCGTTAAAGCTACAGTATGCCTCCCTTGATTGCTTCCAAAAAGAGACTTGCTTGTTTTCGCCTGAATATTGTGTTTCTCTTGTTAAAACCTTTTGTTGATGTTCAGAACCTGAAACACACATTAAAATCCAAGTTTTCTTCGCTACCGAATTATTAGCATTAGGTAAAGCTAGAGAAGAAATCAAATCCATAAGAAAACCATCAATAAAAACCATCAAAAATATGTCAAATCTCACAGCTATCAGTGACAGAGAAGCTCAACACCATCCTTCCTGCCTACTTCGAACAGTACACCAAGTAGAAGTAGAGTGGTTAACGGGGGCCATGCCCGGTTCCCAACATCGCCATCGCCCAATCGGACAACACGGTGCCAGAGGTGTTGGTGACTCCTCCGGTGGGGCCCGAAGGTCCGGATCTTACCTTGTCTAGTGTAGTGAAGGCGTCGGACCGCACCTTGCCAGTAAGAAGCCACTTCGCCACTTGTGCGCTCGACGTCGGCGGTGGTTCCTCGACATTGGCCGAGCATGATGCTCTCATGGTAACTAATTAAAGCGAGAGTTTGGGAGGCTCAACTAATGACTTCATCTCCCTTCTCTCCCCTTTTTACTGATGACCGGCCTATACATGTCTTTCGCAGGAAGACACTATTTGCACTCTAATGCACAGGGTGAACGGAAAGTTGAAGGATGTTGCCAAGGGTTCCATCATTCAACCGGCGAACCGCATCTTCCACATCAAACCAATGGCACCCGACATGCTTAGGGTCAAATACAGCATGGTGCTTCCAGGCTACGAGGGCTTGGAACCTCCCTCTCAACCTCATGGATGGCATAGTGACGAGCCAGCAGCCCTCAGTACCAACATTGGCTACATGTTCCTATGGACGAAGAGCCAAATCTGTCTAGGGATGGAGGGTCGGGACACCACCCTAGAGGAAGCACAGCCAACACATCATGAAGACATCGAGATGGCACATCATGAAGACATCGAGATGGCATAGAATCCCGCCGACGATGATGAAATTGATGGAAACTTTGGCGACCAGTTCTTGAACACAAGGTTTGGTGATGGTGACCATGAGCAACAGGGAGGCGAGTTGTTCACGCAGACAGTTGTCAAGCCCCAACCAGCACCTGGACCCTCGGCGGCAAAACCCAGTTGCCAAGTGTGTCTCTTCCCATCTAGTCAGGAGACGCCGCCACCTGTCGCCTTCACCAAGCCTCAGATGCCATCTTGTCCTATGATTAGCCCTAGCACCCTCCATAGGACAGTCGAGGAGGTAGGGCGGCCGATGATGCCGTAAAGGGTCGTAGAAGGAAGCCTAAGGGTGCAAGCTAGAATCCAAAGCCTGCTATCCAGGCTTAGGACGGCCCTGCAAAAAATCCCAGGAGGCGGGTGCACGAGGAAGGTACACCAATGCTTAGTGAATCGATGCTCGTGGTCACAGGCTCGCATATGCATAGTATTCATCATGGATGTCTGTATGTTGAGACGCGCCGCATTTGAGAGGGCGATCAGTCGTACCTGGTTTACAAGGCTAAGGTGCCAAATGTGACGGGCTTCGTCACAGTAGCCCCCGGGGATAGTTTCTACGTGCGGCATATCGACCTCTTCGACATGTTGCAAGGATTCCGGCTGCACGATACCCTGGTCTGGCTGTTCTCGCTCAATATGGCCATGCAGATCATTAGAGATGGGACCCCGGGCATCGCGATAGTTGATCCCTACTTCATGTGTGACGCCATCTTGAGAACACATGAGGGCATCCTAATGGTGAACGACTACATCTCATACTTCCTACAAAAAAACCAGGGCAAGGATGTGATTCTCATTTCCTACCATCCAGAGTTGGAGAATGGTCACCAAGGTTGCCTGATCATATCCTTGGATGTGCAACACTCAAACGCCTTGTATCTCGACTCGGGTAGTAGTGTGAAGAGGAAAGACTACTCCAATATCAAGAGAGTTCTTCATGATGCTCTCAATGCCTACATCGAAGTGGGAGGCGTCGCCCCAAGTAGGACAGTTAAGAGGCACGACCTGCACGTGTTCGGCAACACAACAGAGTTCCCCTCTGTCAAGCAGGCGCCTGACAACGAGAAGGATGCCTTCTACACCCTACACCATAAGAAGGCATTCGTATAGGACTAGCATAACAGCGCGCTGCCACCTGACCTCTGAAGGTGGGCTGAAGATCTTGAACGTATACAGTATCGCAACCTCAGGATGGATTTCTTTGATATCCAGGAGGAGATCTCGAAAATCATGCACCAACAAGTCATAAAATCCGGGGGCCTCTTCTACGGCGGCAGTCCACCATGCAACAAGGAGATAGGTGAACACTTAGCAAAGCAGGGTGACGACAGGACGTTCATGAAGTTAGCGAAAGGAGCTAAACGGGGTTTCATCAATATCCCCGAGCCAACTCATCAGCCGAAGAAGTCTTGATGTTTTCCTAGCTAGTTATTAGTTTCAAACGTGTGTTATAAAGTTTATCCCTATGTTAACTTGCCTAGCAACCTCTATGTTTCGTAAACTGTTGAACTTGATTATGAGCGACGCTAGCTAGTTATTTGTGTTATGGACTATTTTAGTGCTTGGTCATATGTTTCTTCTCATTCATTATTGCCGCCTTACTTTGAGGTTTTCTTTTTTTGTATTTCTTTGAAATGTTGATGATTAAAACGTGGTGTGGCACTATATATGTGTGTGACTATACCGCTGTTGGATCTAGTATGCCAAGTAGACTTGTAATTTGAGCTTCCTCTACTTTCCGCACCAGATCCATCAGTGGCATTGTTATTTCCGTGCCCAACCTAAGTATGAGGCAAGTAGACTTGTAACAATGTCGCCCAAGTTAATACTATTTCATCTCGTGGCGCCAAAGTCGAAAGGGGACAAATATTTTCAAGGTTCATATACATAAGACATAATATGTTCAGAGGTAAGCCAAGGAAAAGATTCTAGGTCCACGCCAACGACTCCTTTTGACACACCAAACTCGACATGAGTCATTGTCGTGGAAGACCGAATCCTTTCCTTGCTTTACCTCTAGACATATCATGCCCATGCTATATGAATCGTGGAAGTATTTCTCTTCTTTTGTCTTTGGCGATACAAATAGATTAGATGGTGTGAATTAAATGAAATGGTGAATTATGTAGTTTCAAATATCTCATTGTAGCCCCAAAGTTGAAAGGAAAGACATTACTTCACTATTCGTATAGCATTGGTGACATTGTTATATGAATCGTGGAATGATTTCTTTCCTTTCGTCTTTGGCGATACAATGAAATGGTAAACTATGTAACCCCAAAGTCGAAAGGAGGGACAAATAATTTCGTGATTCATATATATATAGCATGGCGACATTGTGTTAGTTAATACTATTTCATCTCATAGCCCCAATGTCGAAAGAGGACAAGTATTTTCGAGATTCATATACATAAGACATAATATGTTTAGTGGTAAGCCCAGGAAAGGATTCTGGGTCCATGACAACGACTCCTTTCGACACACCAAACTCGAAATGAGTCGTTGCCATGGAGACCAAATCCTTCCCTGGATTTACCACTGGACATATCATGCTCATGCTATATGAATCGTGGAAGTATTTCTCTTCTTTTGTCTTTGGCGATACGAATAGATTAGATAGTGTGAATTCAATGAAATGGTGAAGTATTTAGTTTCAAATATCTCATTGTAGCCCCAAAGTCAAAAGGAAAGACATTACTTCACTATTCGTATAGCATTGGTGACATTGTTATATGAATCTTGGAATGATTTCTTTCCTTTCATCTTTGGCGATACAATGAAATGATAAACTATTTCATCTCGTAGCCCCAAAGTCGAAAGAGCACAAATATTTTCGAGATTCATATACATATTACATAATATGTTCAATGGTAAGCCAAGGAAAGGATTCTGGGTCCACGGAAACGACTCCTTTAGACACACCAAACTCGAAATGAGTCGTTGTCGTGGAGACCGAATCCTTTCCTTGCTTTACCATTGGACATAACATGGCCGTGCTATATGAATTATGGAAGTATTTCTCTTATTTTGTCTTTGGCGATACAAATAGATTAGATAGTGTGAATTATATGAAATTGTGAATTATGTAGTCCCAAAGTCGAGAGAGGGGACAAATAAGTTCGTGATTCGTATAGCATGGTGATACTCATATAGCATGGCATATATATATATGCATGATCTTATCTTGTGAACTGCTATTGCTTTCCACTGACATAGCTAATATCATCTATCTTGTGTACAAGAGATGGCAAATAAGTGCTATGTCGTGTACGTCGGTAAGGTTCTAGGTGTGTACGAGGAGTGGGAAGACTGCTAGAAGCAAGTAAACGAATTCTCGGGCAACATCTACAAAGGATACAGACTAGAGAGGTGGTAGAAGAGAAGTGGAGGAAGCACGGGAGGAAGAAGTGGAGGAACTTCGTCGTGATCACCACCTTGCTCTTCATGGTAGGTTGTGTTCTCTATTTCACCTAGAGAGCTCCACTGTGCATGTAGTTGTAATGCGATTGTGAACTTGTACTCGATCGGTCCCCCGAGAGATGTGAACTTGGTGTTGTGTGTGTGATGTACTCTAGTTGGTTGATGTGTGAACTCTAGTATGTCGCGGATTAATTCAAGTTGATGTGTGATGTACTTGTATTAGTGTTGGTTATACTACGTTTTGGCCAATTGCAACTTTCTGAAAATTCTATGTTATTTATACTCTATTCTGGACTGTATAACACCTATAAACTGTGTATTCTGGACTGTATTGTAGTTATGTAAAATTTAAAATACGAAATTGATATTTGAGGCGCATCTGTAAACTTACTAAAGGCGCATCTGTAAACTTATGCGAGGTGCATCTCTAATACATACTAGAGTTGCATTCTAGATGCGCCTCCTATAATCTATATATGCGAGGCGCATACTAATATATAGATTATAGGAGGCGCATCTGAAATGCGACTCTAGTAACAAATACTAGCTGCGCGATGCTAGAGGCGCATCTATAATGCGACTCGAATGGCTTTTCATAAGCGCCTCGAGTAGACTTTTCCCTAGTAGTGGATATCGATGGCGTCGGCGTGCGCAGTGAGCCAATAGAAGCCGTGGCGCATGGCCTTGGCGACTAGCGACCTTGCGCCAATGTGGTGGTCGCAGTCGCCAGCGTGTATGTCTTGTAGGATCTTGCGACCCTCTTTTGGTTGTATGCAGCGTTGGTACATGCCTGTCACACTGTGCTTGTGGAGCTCGTCGTTGATGATGACGAAGGAATTACAGCAGAGCACGATCATCCGCTCCTCAGTCTCGTCCTTGGGGTGGATCTTGTGCTCGAGGTAGGCGACGTAGGGTGCGGTCCAGTTGCTGGGCTCCGTGATCATGGCGACCAGAGTGGACTCGGGATGCAACAGTATCCCGATGTTGATCTCCTCTGGGGAGACCGATGGCTTGTAAATGATGTCGAGGAAGACGCCCGATGGTGGCGTTTGGCGGGCCGATCCAATGGGTGAGAGTGCATCGGCCTCCTCATTCTTTTGGTGATTGATCCACTCGACAGAGTAGCCAGAGAAGTAGCCCCCCAACTGGTCCATCGCTTGGTGGTATGCTATCATGTTGGGGGCGACTATATCGCAGGTGCCGGCGACTTGTGCGGCGACAAGGTCGAAGTTGCCGTAGCACTTTAGGCGATTGATGTTCATCTCCTTGGCAGCCTGCATGCCATGGAGGAGGGCCTCGTATTCAGAATGTTATTCGTGCAGGGCGTGAAGTTGAGCTGTAGCAAATATCGGAGTTTGTCTCCCTTGGGGGGGTGAGGATTTTCCGAGCCCTGGTGCCATCCGAGTTCTTAGACCCATCGAAGTGGAGGGAACAGTACTGGAGGTATGGCAGCATCGTGTGCGGTTGCGCTTCTTCCCAGTCGGCGAGGAAGTCAGCTAGGGCTTGCGACCTCATGGCTTTGCACGGCTCGTACTTGATGTTGTGGACGCCGATTTTGACGGCCCACTTGGCAACTCGCCCAGTCGCGTCGCGATTATGGATGATGTCCTGTAGTGGGATGAGGAGACAATCGTGATAGGATGCTCCTGGAAGTAGTGAGGGAGCCTCCTTTGGGCTCGGAAGACCATGTAGACCAGTTTCTGGTACTGCGGGTAGCGTTGCCTTGAATCGGTGAGGACCTCGCTGATGTAGTAGAGAGGGCACTACACAAGGCGCTCTTTCCCCTCCACAGGTCGATCAACGACCATCACAGCACTGACGACTCTACTGGAGGCCACGACATAGATGAGCATTGTCTCCTTGTCCATGGGAGCAGTGAGTACTGGCGCTGCGAGTAGCACCTCCTTTAGCGCTTTGAGGGCATTGTCGGTCTCGCTGTCCCACATGAACATGGGATTCTTCCGCATCAAACGGTAGAGAGGTATTGCCTTCTCGCCGAGCCGAGGGATGAAGCGACTAAGAGCTGCGACTCACCCTGCCAACTTTTGGACGTTGCGTAGGCACTCGGGCTTCCCGAGTTGCGTGATGGTGTTGATCTTGGAGGGGTTGGCCTCGATGCCTCGTTTGGAGACCACATACCCCAGGAGATGGCCGGTGGGCACGCCGAATGTGCACTTCTTCGGGTTGAACTTGATCTTGTACTTCCATAGATTTGCGAAAGTTTTGGCCAGGTCAGCGAGTAGGTCGCTCTGGCGAGTCGACTTCACCACCATGTCGTCGATGTAGATGTGGATGTTGCGGCTAATGTGGCTTGCTAGGCACCCCTGCATGCACCGTTGGTAGGTCACACCGGTATTCTTGAGGCCGAACATCATCGCGGTGGAGCAGAAGGCTCTGAACGGCATAATGAAAGCCATTTCTCCTCATCCTCAATAGCCATCTTGATATGATTGTAGCCGGAATACGCGTCAAGGAAGCACAGCGACTCAGACCCCGCGGTTGAGTTGATGATCTGGTCGATGCACAGGAGGATGAACTCCTCCTTTGGGCAGGCGTTGTTGAGGTTTGTGTAGTTGATACACATCCTCCAGGTGTTGTTCTTCTTCATGACCAGGACTAGATTGGCCAACCACTTAGAATACTTGATTGGCTGAATGAATCCTGCAGTGAGTAGCCGTTGTACTTCTTTGGCGATTGTGCAGCGATGCTCTTCATTGAAGGGCTGAAGTGATTGCTTGACATGTCGCTCCTTTGGGTCGGTGTTCAGCTTGTGCTCAGCGAGTTCCCTTGGGACACCAGGCATGTCAGATGGCTTCCATGTGAAGATGTCATGATTTGGAGGAACTCGATGACCATGCTTTCCTATGTGGGGCTCATGTTGGTTCCCACAGTGATCTTCTGGCTCAAGTCGCCTGGGAAGAGCTCGATAGTGCGGGTGTGCATGGAGGCCTCGAAGGTTGCTTGTGCGGCGCTGGCCGAGGTGGGCTTCTTCAGGATCATCGGGTCATCCTTGTCGATGTCACCCACGTATTTTGAGAGCTCATCCGCGTGGTTTGTTTCCTCGGTGATGACGACGTCGGTGAGCTTGGCGCCATTGTCCTTGCATTCCACGGCCATGTTAGGGTCGCCATGGACGGTGTTGATTCCCCGCGACCCCGGGAGCTTCATCATGTTATAGGCGTAGTGGGGGGACGCCATGAACTTGGTGAATGCCTGTCACCCCAGGAAGCAGTGTAGGGGTTGCGGAAATTCACCAGCTCGAAGACGATCCGCTTGGTGCGAAAGCTGGCTGGTGTGCCGAAGGTGACTCGCAGTGTCACCTTGCCGATCAGATACGCCTTCTGACTGGGAATGATGTCGTGGAAGGTAGTGAGGGTCAATTCGACCATCGACTACGGGAGTTGCAGTCTCCTAAAGGTGTCCAGGTATAGGATATTGATGGATCTCCTGCTGTCCACCAGCATCTTGGGGAGCCAGTAGTCAGCCACTTTGGGCTTGACCACCAGGGCGACTCGCCCGGGGTACTCGATCTTGGGCGCGTGATCCTCACGGCTCCAGGTGATGCTTTGCTCGGACCAGTTGAGGAAGCAAGGTACGTCCACTTGTGTCACTCATGGCTGTGAAATACCACCTCTTTTATCCATATAAAATGAGCCATTTATCTCTCATGTCATGTTTCTTTCAGCTATAGCTATGCCTTATATGCATGACTTCTAGTTCTCATTTACTTTCATATGAGCTTTGCACATTTAGTAGTTTAGGTAGAATTTTATCACTTTTCCTTGTCTATGACATGTGTGTAGGTATTGATGATGATGATGATGGATAAAACAAAGGCAAAAGGGACAAAGAGAGCATAGTATGGAGGAGCTGCAGGGACCAGACTTAGCCATTTGAGAGGTTGAAAAGTGAATTTTTCCAACTTCTCAAAATAAAGATCCAAGACCACAGGGTTCTAGCCCTCGAAGATATGAACTCAACGAGCCCAAGAACACCCAAAATAGAGTTCGTACGAAGAAATGGCGGCCAAAATACTAAAGGGGACATATGGTTTGACGAGCAACTATACGGCCGGAGCTATTTTTCTGGTCATATAGCTCCGCCCGTATAGTTGCCAAAAAAGGTCGCAAATGATGGGATTTGACCCTAGAAAAGCTCCAGAACCTTCCCTAAGTCATATGATTGTATTGGGGGAACCCTAGGGCACCCCCAAGGCCTATATAAAGGAGGGAGGACCGAAGAAAGAGCCATGAAGACATAGCCCCTCAGGGGCGGAGCTCTACCGCCGCCACCACCCATCTGATCTCCATTGCGGAGGAGATCTGCCTCAACCACACCTCCAAGATCTAGATCTCCCTCAACACCATCACCATCAAGGCATCCAAGCAAGAAGAAGGGGATGAGAAGGAAGACATCACCACCACCAGGCATCGATCTCCATCTCCATCATCATCTCCGTCTCTCTCTTGTGTTTAGTAATTGTAAGATTGAACATAGTTGTGATATCATTATATATTTATATATGTTTTGTTGTTCATCCATGTGTGGGTGATTGATTCAATTCTAGGTCAAGGTTATGATCTAGTGCGCTAAGTTAGAATCTATTGTTATCTAAGATGAGTTTATGTGATCCTTTGGCCCAGAAGTGCCTTTTGCCTTGCGGTGACGCGCGAGAACCATGCATAGTGCACATAGTGTGACAGCCCTATAATCAATTGGGGAACGTTTATTTGTCTGAGAAATCTCTTATAGATCACACATATATTTGCCCATCTAGTACTAGTGAGACCGAAGCCTAGAATCCCTCTCTCATTCCATTCAATCCTGCAACTACAATCTCTTTAATTTAGTTCATATTCCTGTTTACATTCCGTCTTAGTTTATTTTGTTCTTGTTAAAAGTTCTTTGTTATTAGATACTTTAAACCTCTCTCAATTATCGCTGTTCTAGTAACTTATAGAATAGGCTATTTCCAAACCACGGTTTGGGTGTGAAACATGCCCGCATAGACAACGTGGCTGTGGGGTCGTGTTGTTTCCGTTCGACGATCTCCCATCGGGACAAACTCTTAAATATTTGCTGCTACAAGTACGGAAATAACCTTGTTGTTGGTGGAGGAATCCAGTCATGAAATTGACGCCGTTGTCGGGGAGATAAGCATCCGGTTATTACCTTCCTACTCACACATAGTTTAGTTCCATTTGTTGCTATTTATCTTACTACTTTTGATTATTTGCAAAGAACAAAAAAAATAGTTTACCTTTTGTTAGTAGTCTTGTTATTTATTTTAGTTATAGGAAATTCAAAAACATAGGGACTATGGAAAGTAAAACTCTTGCGGAGTATGCTTCTCCGAGTGTTGATCATTTACAAGCTCCTATTATTCAAGATGCTATTGATGTGGATGGATATGAGATTAATCCTATGTGGATAAATATGATCATGGAAATAGCTTTTGCAGGAGATCCGGACAATCATCCATAGGAGCATATTGACAAATTTACTTCATTGTGTTCTACAGTGAAGGCAAATGGATGGAGAAATGATAAGCTGAAGTTATATCTGTTCTGGTTCTCGCTGAAAAGAAAAGCTAAAGATTGGCTAAAATCGCATCCCGCGGGACACTTCAATTCATGGAAAGGTATCTCCGAAGCTTTTATTGGTAAGTATTTCTCACAAAAGCAAACTTATGAGCATAGGCTTCATATCCTGAATTTCAAGCAAAGCAACAATGAGGATTTAATACAAGCTTATAGTAGGTTCTCAAAATTGATGCATGATTGTCCACATCATAATTTCCTGATTGGTTATTGTTGAATCACTTTTATGGAGGCTTAAATCACTCTTCTAAGGGTAAGCTGGACATGATGTGTGATGGTATATTCCTTGGAAAAACTTTGGAAGAAGCTTGGCAACTCTTAAGAGATATACATAATAATTTTCATCAATGGCAATGTGAAATTGTGCATGAAGAAAAACCTCTCCCTACTGATCTAGAGAACCTATTCAATGAGTTTCTTAAAGATGAAAATAGAAAAGGAAAAATTCCTTGTGATGATACCTTAGTTAGAGATGTTCTTTCTAAAGCAATGCCTTTCATAGCTGATTATTTTAATCATATTAGAACTGCTTCTACTAACGATGGAGAACAACCCTCTAATGTTACTCCCATATCTTCCACTTGTTGCATCATTGAAGCAGGAAAGAAGGGTAAATCCAAGAAGCCTAAAACCAGGAAAAATAAAAATAAGAAGCCTTGTGTTGAATATCACATACATCTAACACCTACAGATGAAGTGAAACAGAATTATGAAGAATATTGGAGAAATGAAAGACGCATCAAGGAGAAAGAAGAAAATAAAATCAAGGAATGGAATGAATTGAAAGCAGCTCTCAAACCTTATCCCCCAACTATTGCCCCACATATTCCTGATCTTTATTATTCTTCTGACTTTAGTGATGATGAGGACTTAAATTATTCTATAATCCCTGATAATTTCCCTGAAGAAGTTTTTGATGATTCTAGTATTGTTTGTTTAAATACTCTTTTCGGGGAAATCAATTATGATGAGCCAAATACGTAATCCTGTGTGCCTCCCATACCTGTTTGCTATGACTTTTGTTTTACTAATGAAGTGCAGGAAATTCCGGTGGCAAAGACCAAGCTACTGGATCCAAAAGAACATTATGAGCTATACCCTCAAAATAGTAATCTAGGTAAATATTCAAAGTTTGATAATAAATCTTTAACACCCTCTATGCAGGAAGGAAAGAATACATATTTACTAAGCTTGGTGCATCCATCCTCACGTGGAAACAAGAACACTTAAAAGATACCAATGCACCGCAAGAGGGTACGTCTTAGAAGAAAAAAGTATGATATAAATCCTGAAAACACTCGTTGGAGGCAAGAAAAATTACTCCTATAACTGCCTCCATTGCTGAATAAATGTGGAGTATAAAAGCCTGGCTACTTGGTTATAAGAAAGTGCTTCCCGGGAGGAAACCCGGAAGTCATTAGGTGTCTTTCTTAGTTTTGTGTCTTGAGTCTAGATGCATTCATGTTGCATTGGCATTTTTTTGCATGATTTTATATTAGAGTTATCTTTTTGTAGTTTTCAAAAGGTAGAATTTATTGTTACTATGTGTTGCACAACTCAGTTGTACCTAAATCTCATCCTATATATGTTAATGTTGGTCAAAGATTTAAGTTGTTATTTCACCGTCAAAACAAGGTATATCACTAAGTTATAGGATAAGAAATAATTTTTGAAGAAACAGAAATTGTTTGATGCATATAGTGACTTTAACGACCAACTATATGGCGGGAATAAAAATTCCGGCCGTATAGCTCCGGCCGTATAGATATCTTTGCCATCGACAATTTTTCTTTCATATGTACTGAGAGTTTAACGACCAACTATACGGCGGGAATAAAAATTCTGGTTGTATAGGTATCGATACCTCCGTACAAATTCTTTTCCAATGTACTGACAGTTTAATGACCAACTATATGGCGGGAATAAAAATTCCGGTTGTATAGTTTCGGTCGTATAGATATTGATGCCTTTGTATATTTTCTTTTCCTAGGGACAGACAGTTTGACGACCAACTATACGGCGGGACACTTTTTGCCTGGCTGTATAGTTGCGCCCATATAGTTGGGAAAACCCCTCAAACGCCAACTAAAAGGTAACCATTTCTCAAAATTTCATTCTTTATTCTTCATTCTTCTTCTAAAAACCTCGAAACACCACCTGGGAGCTTCTCCCATGATCTAGAGAAGCCAAGCATATGTAAGCAATAAAATTCTACCTTAGAAACCTCCTAGACTGTAATTCTCTATAGAAGTTCATGTTTTATTTTTACTTTCCTTTTATCGGTGGGGTAAACGAACTATGTTCGTATACCAAACTGATGCATTTTAGTTTGTGTGTTATTTTTGCAGGGACTTGAACCTTGTGTGACGACGTGTACGGTAGTGTCGAGTGTGCAAACACTCACATGAGCCACTTGGTTGCTTCAATTCAATACTTTGACAATCAGTTTTTTATAAAACCTTACAACTCGAACCTCTTTATTAAGAACATAGGGGGCTACACACTCGTGTTTCATATTTTGTCTCACTTGCACTTCATCAAAATCTAGGAGAGGTATCTTCTAGAACTAGTTTGTTGACTTAAGCGTGGTGCTTAGGTTGATGAACCGACTCAGTGGAACTTGTAGTTTTATCACTTCTGAGCTAAACCCGTGTCTTCAGAAACACAAAAATATTTCTTTTTCTTTTTAGTTTTTAAGCAGGTCCTTAAGGAAGGCACACCGGGCCATATAAATAAATACATGTTGAAGCAAAGTTTCTTTGTCCATCAAAAGAGAGGTTACTTGTATCTCAATGATATAGTGTGTCACCCTTATTTTCAACTAAGCTTGGGGAGGTAACCACTTGTCACACTCTCTTTTGGAAATTGTATTTTCTCTTTTATTTTGGTGATATACTCAAGTTTGGTTCTTGCAAAGTTCTAAGCTTAGGGAGGTTACTTCTGCATGTGTAGAGTCTTGTGCAATGTTCGTATTTGATGAAGGTTTAATGCAATCATGTATCCCACTGTTTTTTAATGCTTGTTTAAGTGAGTCTAGTTCTGTATTCATATGGGAATACACTTGCTCATGATAGGAACCATAGGAGTTGACTTAGAGCTTGTATGCATCTTGCCAAATTGTTTATCAAGCTTATGAGACTATTTGTGATCCTCTATCAAACATTGCCACAATATCTACACTTGGAAAGAATGAATACTTGATCAAGATCTTTTGAAATTTGTTGGTTTTCACTAAATAGCCTTGTCTTAAATGAATAGGTTATGCTCGACCCCATAATGTCAAAACAACAGACTTGAGAGTTTGCTTATGGAAGGAATTATCAATTGGAAATGATATTTTGAAAGTTTTGAGTTTTATCCTACATAAGGTGTTGATTAATTGTCTTAAGAGTTTAGCCTTAAAGATACTCAACACCATAGATGTGATGATCGACTTGATAGTACTCTTTGAAAGGACTTGTTTGAAGAAACTAATATTTAGCGGTAATTGAGATGCATGCCAAATCTTGACATGTTGATTAGAGTATGATATTACTTTATGCGTGTATGCACCACTATCGCACAGCATGGGATGCTAACAACTTCGCTGGCCTTTGAATAGTCCAAAAAGAGGAAACTCTTGGAGTTTGGCTATGAGTTGCCCAACATATGTAGCATAAATGCTATATTTGGGTATGCATTGGTATTCTCATGGGCATGCATTCAAAGCGAAATAGGGAATACTCCTCTGACCGTTATGAGAAATCATTATACCGAAAAGGGAAACCTTGGTAATGGTCACGAGTATCCATTCTTAGCCTGCACAGTATGATTAAACGCACTAAGTTTTGGTATGATCTCGTTACTGATGAACTGAAGTTTTGGAAAGACAAAGAATATAAAATGAGTGTTTGATAGCCATGATTCATTGATGTGGATGACCAAAAGGAGACACTCTAATGCTATGCTTCTTTTGACATGTTCTCGCATTTCCTTTTGGCATAAATCTTGTTACTAAGAGATACCTTTCTGAAACTCAATAACTGATGTTTGCACTTGAGAGCCTTAACTAGATGACATGATTGGCTAGAATCCTATTTATGCTTGACATCTATTTGTGACTAAGTTTTGCCTCATAAAAAATAATAATGATATGAAAAGTTATACAAAAGGTGCAATAAGAGGATCACAAGTTTGTCTGCAAGTAGATTCACTATTGACATGGAGCATATAAGTGTTGAGGAATCTTTAGTGGTCTTTATAACTGAGCTTGTGTTTCCTTGTATGAATACATGTTTTCTCTCTTCAAGCTTGTATAAGAAATAAGGATGCAAGGCATTGATTTCCAATGATAAGCTATTTCACAACCATTAATTTATTACCGACCCTTCCTGCTCGAGGACGAGCAAGGTCTAGCTTGGGGAAGTTGATGGTTGTGAAATACCACCTATTTTAGCCATATAAAATGAGCCATTTATCTCTCATATCATGTTTCTTTTAGCTATACTTTCATATGAGCTTTGCACATTTAGTAGTTTAGGTAGAATTTTATCACTTTTCCTTGTCTATGAAATGTGTGTAGGTGTTGATGATGATTATGGATAAAACAAAGGCAAAAGGGATAAAGAGAGCATAGTATGGAGGAGCTGCAGGGACCAGACTTAGCCATTTGAGAGGTTGAAAAAGTGAATTTTCCAACTTCACAAAATAAAGATCCAAGACCACAGGGTTGTAGCCCTCTACGATACAAACTCAATGAGCCCAAGAACACCCAAAACGGAGTTCGTATGAAGAAATGGCGGCCAACATACTAAAGGGGACAAATGGTTTGACGAGCAACTATACGGCCAGAGCTATTTTTCTGGTCGTATAGCTTCACCCGTATAGTTGCCAAAAAGGTCGCAAACGACGGGATTTGACCCTAGAAAAGCTCCAGAACCTTCCCTAAGTCACATGACAGTATTGGGGGAACCCTAGGGCACCCCCAAGGCCTATATAAAGGAGGGAGGACCCAAGAAAGAGCCACGAAGCCATAGCCCCTCATGGGCGGAGCTCTTCCGCCACCGCCACCCATCCAATCTCCATTGTGGCGGAGCTCTGCCTCAACCACACCTCTGAGATCTAGATCTGCCTCAACACCATCACCATCAAGGCATCCAAGCAAGAAGAAGGGGAGGGGAAGGAAGACATCACCACCACCACGCATCGATCTCCATCTCCATCATCATCTCCATCTCCCTCTCTCTCTTGTGTTTAGTAATTGTAAAATTCAACACGGTTGTGATATCATTATATATTACATATGTTTGATGCTCAACCATGTGTGAGTGATTGATTCAATTCTAGGTTAAGGTATGATCTAGTGTGCTAAGTTAGAATCTATTGTGATCTAAGATGATTTTATGTGATCCTTTGGTCCGGAAGTGCCTTTTGCCTTGCGGTGACGCGCGAGAACCATGCATAGTGCACACAATGTGACAGCTCTGTAATCAATTGGGGAATGTTTATTTTTCTGAGAAATATCTTATAGATCACACATATATTTTCCCATCTAGTACTAGTGAGACCGAATCCTAGAAGCCCTCTCTCATTCCATTCAATCCTACAACTACAATCTCTTTAATTTAGTTCATATTCCTGTTTACTTTCTGTCTTAGTTTATTTTGTTCTAGTTAAAAGTTTTTTGTTATTAGATACTTTAAACCTCTCTGAATTATTGTTGTTCTAGAAACATATAGAATAGGATATTTCCAAACCACGATTTGGGTGCGAAACGTGGCCGCTTTGACAATGTGGCTGCGGAGTTGTGTTGTTTCCGTTCGATGATCTCCCATCGGGACAAAGTCTTAAATATTTGCTGCTACAAGTATTGCAATAACCCTGTTGTTGGTGCAGAATCTAGTCATCAGTCACCGCATTAACGGCGATGGTGCGGGCGAGCACCTTTTTCTCATGCTTGGTGCCGAGCCTGGTGAATGTATGTAGCGAGTCGACCTCATTGCCAAACCTGCCAGCATTGCCATTGTCCCTGGGTGGGTCGTTGTTGGGGCCTTCCCTTGCTCGCCTCGCCTTCTCAATCTCCTTGAGCGAGTGTCAATCTACGGTGGTGTGAGTCGCGGGCTTCCCCTCCTTGCTGTGGTAGACATAGGGCTGATTCAGCATAGCCGCGGGGTCAAATTTTGGCCTCGTGATGTTGTTGGCGCGGAAATTACCTCCATCGCGACATAAGTTCTTGGGGTCGCGCTGCCCATAATTGGTGTTGGCGACGAAGTCGACTCGTCTGTCACCGCGACGCTTGCCGGTGAGGCGAGTGTTTCTATAGCCCAGCTTGCGGTGCTCACCATTATCGTGGTTGCCCGAGTAGCATCTCCTACCTGATGCGTCATCTAAGTCTTGGTTGGGGTCCTCCTCCACGTAGTGCTTGGCGATCTCGAGGAGGTCGGGGATGTTGTCGAGCGTCTGGTAGACCCTCTTGATCTTGGGGACTAGAGGCTCGTACCGGCACACGTTCTTGAAGCAGTGGATCACTGTGTCCGGTGGATGCCAGAGGCATTGATACAAAGTTCCTGCCACTGTTGGACCCAGTGGCGAGTCGACTCGTGTGGTTCCGGGATGCAGCGCTCTAGATCCTCGATGGTGGTGGCACGGGTGTAGGAGCCCTCGAAGTGCCTGACGAAGGAATCTCGCATGTCCTCCCACAAGTCGATGTTGTTCTCGGGAAGAGTGTTTATCCATTGGCGAGTCGCTCCATCCATCATCAGGGGGAGGTAGCGAGCGGGGAGTAGGTCCGTGTGGTCGGCGATCCCCATTACCATGAGGTACGTGTCGATCCAGATCGTATGTGGGGTCGTACTTCTCGATGTCCTTCGGAACTTTGAAGGTGGAGGGGTACTTATCGCCTTGGATCATTGGTCCGAAGCACTGCAAGCCGATTTGACTAAGGGAGCCCCTTGGCTTGGGCTCACGGTCACTGCGGTTAGAGAGGGTGTTCCTCGGGTCCTGTTGCTGGCGAGCTCGCTAGGTTTGGTTATTGATGATGTCGGTTTGCACGTTGATCAGATGACCATTGATGGCGGCTGTGTTGTGCACAGGCCGTGGTCGTTTGTGGAGAGTGTGGGGTTTGCTGCCCGTGGTTGGAGCTATTGGGGATTAGGTCGGAGGCAGTTGATGGCGTTGGCAACTGTTGGGCGGCCGCTCGAAGCCGCACGACTATCGGTCGAGCGAAAGTACATCCTCCCCGCGGGTCAACCCCCGCGACTTGTTGCTCGATGACCCTGGCAAGTAGGGCCAGAGCGTACTTGACCTGCAACGTGCCCTCTCCTGTGATGTTGAGGTTGGTGACTGTGGCTTGTCCCGCGATGACGTTGTCCATCGGGGTGGAGTAGAGTGGGAGCCCGTTGGAGTCGCGTGCCTACGAGGAGATCAGGATCCGCGGCTTCTCCGAAGGAGGCGAGCGGCAGGGTGGTGGTGGAGCTCCAGGCACGGGTGCACCGGCTGCTGGGTGACTATAGCCTAGTGGGATGTTGCGGCAGAGCTCCCGCTCGGCCACGCATGCAGGGTCGAGTTCGTCGTCGAAGTTCAGGAGCAGCCCTGAATGGTAGGGTTCAGGCGGCTCCTAATGCGGCGCTGGTGGTAGAGCGATAGCTCCTGTGCCATCTGCTGCTCGAGGAGAAACTTCTCACGCTCGGCTTGTTCCCTGACCTTGCCCACCTCTAGTTGTTGGCAGTACTCCTCGATCTCTACCATCGTTGCTGTCGGTTGGATGGGCATGGAGAAGGGATCTGGTGGCATATTGGTGCTACCCTCCATGTAGATGGCCTCGTAGCGATTGGATCTGGTCTGCGCCTCGTCAGGAGACTCTGATCTGGAATCGGAGTCGAAGAGCCCAAGGATGGAGGGATGCTCAAAGTCCTCAGCGTTGGAGACTCGTGTGATGGAGTCCTCGTGCGACGCAGCGGTGATGGATCCGGCGGCCGAAGCAGAGGAAGCCGAGTCGGCGTCGTCACGGAGAGACGCGTCGCTCCCAGCCGCGTCGCTGGCGGCCGAGTCGTATTCGGAGGCGAGGTGGGTGATGGAGCGAACCTATTCCTCCGAGAGCAGATCGCGTGGGGGTGATACGTCCATTTTGCATCACTATTCTATGTCTTAATTCACTATTATTCATTGATATATTTTGTATTGAGAGGTGATACTTATGTTATTTCATCTGTTTTTGCATGGTTGATGACTTTTGGAGCATGGACCGCTGCAGTCAGGATTCTGATGGAAAAGGTGCTATTTGGAGGCAAAATTCGCAAAGATCAGAAAATCCGGGAAAATATACGGAAAATCCTATTTTTCCAGAAGACTAAGGATGCCAAAAGACGGAGTGGAGATGGGCCACAGGGGGCTCACACCACCCCCTGGCGCGGGCAACCCTAGGCCATGCCAGCAGGTGGTGTGGCTGCCCTGGCCCACCTCTGGCTCTCCCCTCTGGCGTATATCATCCTCCCGAAACCCTAAGACTCGGGGCGCGACCACAGAAAGATTCCGCTGCCTCTGCGGGGCGGAAAACACTGAGAGAGAAAGATCTCTCCGGCAGACAGATTTCTGCTGGGGGAATTCCTTCCCGGAGAGGGGAGATCGTCGCCATCAACACCACCATCAAGCTGGACTTCATCGGGATCATCATCATCATCACCACCACCATCATCACCATCAGCACCCTAATCACCATCTCCATATTGCTGTAACAATTGTGTTGAATCTTGCATTAGTTCATAGGGGAAACTTTCCCAGTGTTGATTACTCTTTGTAGTTGATGCTATTGAGTGAACCATTGAATTATTGTTTATGTTCAGATTGTTATACATCATTATTCCATCTCTGATCATGATCCATATGATGTCTCGTGAGTAGTTCGTTTTGTTCTTGAGGACATGGGAGAAGTCATGTTGTTAGTAGTGGAGTTGTGTTGAGAAAGATTCAATACTTTGTTATTTAAGTTGTGGTGTACTTCTTCTAGTGGTGTCAACGTCGACTACATGACACTTCACCTATATGGGCCTAGGGGAATGCATTGTGTATTTGGCTACTAATCGTAGGGGTTGCCGGAGTGACAGAAACCTGAACCCCCGTTAGGAAACCATTGCACAAGGGACGTAAGGGTCTTAGAGTTTAAAGTTGTGGTTATGTTTCTACCTTAATTACTTTCTTGTACTTACGGATGTTTGCAAGGGGTATAATCACAAGTATGTATTAGTCCTAGGAAGGTCGGTACATTAGCACAGGTTCACCCACACAACACTTAGCAAGCTAAAGAAGATTAATCAACTATATGAAGCGAAAGCACTTGACAGTCATCCCATGTGTCCTCGAGAACGTTTGGTCATCTTAAGTAATACAACCGGCTTGTCCTTTGCTGCATAAAGGATTGGGCCACTTGCTGCATTTATTCCTACTGTCTTTTATTTTACTCGTACTTTGTTTACTTGCTTTATCGAAAACCCCTAAAAATCCGTTTGATAAGTATTTGCAGAGAATTCCTGATCCATACCACTAGCCAGCACCTTCTGCTCCTCGTTGGGTTCGATACTCTTACTTATCGAAAATATTGCGATACACCCCCTATACTTGTGGGTCATCAAGACTATTTTCTGGCGCCGTTGCCGGGGAGTGAAGCGCTATTGGAGAGTGGAACTGGTAAAGGAAACTTCTACTGTGAGTATTGTTTACTTCTGCCAGTTGCTTTATTTTCGTTATGGATAATTCGCTGAGTTTCTTATTTGGTAATGCTACTACCACTGCTAAGGTAGTAGATAAACCACCACCTACTGAGAATGATGTTTTTAAAATACCTACAAGAATTATTGATCATGTTATGGATAACTACTATGTTGGGGATGGAATTGTCCATCCCGGTGATCATTTACTCTTTATACACGAATTATGCGGGTTGTTCAAGTGTGCAGGTATTACTACAGATCAAGTTAAGAAGAAGTTATTCTCATTATCACTGAAAGGAAGAGCTGAGAAATGGTATAAGCTGTTGAAGAATGGTCAAGCTCTGGAATGGGAGGAAATAGTGCCTCTCTTTTATTCAAAGTTTTATCCTCCTAGTGAGATTCATAAAGATCGGAATCAAATATAAAACTTTTGGCCTCTTGATAGAGAGAGTACAGCTCAAGCTTGGGGGAGATTGAAGTTACTAATGCTCAAATGTTCCATTCATGAGCTCCCCAACAATATTATTATCAACAACTTCTATGCAAGGCTCCCTCTACATGACAAGGATTTATTGGATGCCTCTTATGCTGGATCATTCACCCGTATGGAAGAAGAAGCTAAATGGGATCTTCTGGACCATATTCAAGACAATGTTGAAGCTTGGGAGAATTCCACTAACTCTGAGGGGTTCATGCTATAGGGTCTCTAGGTTATGGGTCCGGTTCCGGGGATTAGTTCAATAATGAACTCAATATCCCTATCCGGGGGCATACCTGGCAATTCATCTAGGAATACGTCGGGGTATTCACAGACTACTCTGACTTGGTCTATGGTGGGTAGGGATAGACTCTTGTTGCACTTGAATTGACGGGGTAAGGTTTCAGATATATGTTCTACTGAGACTCCAGAGCTACTGGTCATGGTGACGGCTTTCTTGGCACAGTCAATCAATCCTTTATGCTTTGACATCCAATCCATACCTAGTACTACTTCCAAACCTTTGGTTCCAAGTATTATTAGATTGGCATAAAATTCTATCCCATGTATTCTAATAGGTACAGCTTTGCAAATTTTTCTAGCTTTTGTAGTTGAACCAGGGATTTGAACTATACTGACATGCTTCAAATTGGTTGGGTGAATCTTACTAGTGCATGCAAATTCTTCGGTGACAAATGTGTGCGATCTTCTAGAATCAAACAACACTCTTGCTAAAACTGAATTGACAGAAAACATACCCAGCACTACATCTGGCGCTTCTTGGGCTTCTTCGGCGTTCATGTGGAAGAGACGGCCGTTGCGGTTGTGAGGGTTCCCTGGGGCGAATCTTCTTCCTGGTTGAACATGATGCTGCTGTTGAGATGGGGCATTCACATTGGCAGTGGTGGCAATCTTCTTGGGGCACTCATTGGAATAGTGACCCTTCACTCCACACTCGAAACAAGTGATCTAAGACTTGTCTTTTGCTACCACGGGCACAGCATTGCTTCCAGTTCTAGGTGCAGTGTTGTTGTTGTTGTTGTTGTTGCTCTTAGGAGGTGCACGGTTGAAATTGCTGGTGTTGCCAGGGTGATTGTTGTTTCCTCCAAACTTCACATTGCCTCCACTACGGTTGGGGTAACTTGGGCGAGACATTGGGGGTCGGTTGTCCCTTGGTGCATATCCCACAGAAGGGTTAGGACGGTACTTCTGGTGACTATTGGATCCAGCTTGGTGCATCATACGACGCTTGTGGTTATCGTTTGCCTGGTTGATCTTCCCTTCCATCTAAATGGCAGAGTCGACTAGCTCTTCGAGATCCTCGAAACGGATGTTGACGAGAACCGGCTGCATCTCATCATGCAGCCCGTTCAGGAATCTCTCCTTCTTCTTGGCCTCCGTGTTGATCTCATCAGGTGCATACCTGGCTAGGGAGAAGAATCTGACACGGTACTCCACTACAGTCATTCTGCCCTGCTTCAGCTCTCTGAATTCATCCCTCATTCGGGTGACTAGACCCTGAAGGCTTCCCATGTCATCACTTGACCATGGTTCATTGTGCGGGTGTTGTTCCACCATGCTCTTGCATCTCCTGCCAAGTAGTGGGTGGCAAAAAGAACTTTCTCGTTGTCATCAACTCTGGCTACTTCTAAATTGTTCTCCATTGTCTGCAACCAGCCATCAGCATCTAGTGGGTTCTCCGAAATGCTAAAGATTGGGAGATTGGTATTCTGGAAGTTCTTCAGTTTGGATCCTTGATGATCCTGATTTCCATGGCCTTGGTTGTTTTGGGCCATCTGGGCGATCTGCTGCAGTGTTGCTAGGTTGGCATGGCGCTCTGCCCTGCTAGCTTCACGGTCTGCAACTAGCATCTGCATAATCTATAGCATTGGGTCCTGCGATGAGCTGCTCCCTCCGGGGTTTCCACGAGTCATCTGAAGATTGAGATAGACAAAAGGGTAAGAGGGAAAGTTCTAAGGTTCATGGTTTTGATTTCAAAGCTAAAACTTTGAGTTTGACTCAGGTTTTGCAACTAACTTCATCTCATTCATTCAAGCAAATCACACGATACAAACACACACACATAACAACAACAAAGGAAAACAGATGGTTTTAAGAACCATTCTGCAAGCTACGATACAATGGGACCCATACTCCTCATGCTACCATAGTGCTCTAGTGCATCTACTCATCATTGATGAAGTCGGAGTCATCATCGTCGGTGTAGAAGTCCATGGCATCCTCCTCTAGAAAGTCCTCATCATTGCTGAGCTAAGAGTCCATATCTCCCTGGATGTCTTCACCTTCCTCTTCTTCTTCTTTTGCTGCAAGCTGAGCTTCTTGCTCCTTGATGGTCTTCTCGAGGTCGGCCACCTTCTTACGAAGACGGTCGATGGTGCGATCCTTCTTTGCGTGTTGACGGCGAAGAGAATGACGATCCTTGACGAGCAGTGAGAAAGTCTGGGCCTTCTGGGCAGCAAGGGCGAGATTGTGGTTGGCGAACTCCTGTGCATTGTCCAACTCCTTTTGTCTGTCGTACAGCAGGAAGTCGAGGTTCTCCACTTGACGCTTCAACTTCGGGTGACTTGGCATCTCCATGGGCATTCCCATAAAGTCACGCCTTGCGTAGTGAGCAAAGCAGGTTCCTTAAATTTGGTTGACACTCATGGCACACAGACGTGCGAGAGCTTCATGCATTGTCCTAGCTAATCCATCTATCTAGTTGTTCTCTCTCACGGAGAACTGGATCCTCCCGGATGTTGGTGCTTCTATCTTGCCTCGAAGATCAGCGGTGACTAGCCATTGTAAGTCTCCTCCTGGGGGTCTAGGAAGTTGAGCTCCAAGAAACTCCGGATGCGAGCGTCCCAAGTACTCCGATAGTGCATCAAGATCCCTCTCGAAGATCAACTGCCCTCCGTTGCCTGGTAGACCTTGCTGAACTGAGTTTCCATCTATAAGAATTGAGCATGAGAAGTTAGTGAAGTGATCAAGTGTGTCAAAATTTTATGTAGTAATGTAAGAATTTGGAGGAACATGAATTTTTTGAAAGAATTCCCAAGGGTAAGAGAGGAAATAGTTTTCATAAATACTCACTTTGGTTTTTGAAGCTAAGTTTTTGTTCGGACGTCCATTCTAACTAGGGTCTCCTATGGTCAGGATGGCTCTGATACCAACTTGTCAACACCCGGATTTTTAATCCCAGATGCCTGTTATGCCATACATCGCAATCCCAGGATTACCAGTTTTGCGAGACATAACAGATTGGATATCATAGTTCACCATCCATTACAAACCATAATAAGGTCTTACACTAATAAAGGATCTCATGATCCAGCCTTAATACAACAAGCAGCGGAATAATTAATAAGTGTAGCGGTGGGGTCCATCTTTAGGGTCACAGGCAATGCTGACGATGGAAGATAGTCCTAGTTATCATAGTCGTCCTGCTGTCCTTCATCTTGGTAGTCTCCTTCATAGTCTAGCCACGGGAATAGCCAGGGACAAAAGCCATGAGTACTCTTTAAGTACTCGCAAACTACTACTAACAAGATAGTTCTAGTAGGAATGCTAACTCTAAGTTCATTTGTAAATTTAAGTTTGAAACCTAAGCTGAGTTCAGAAACAAAGAAAGATAAAATAAAGTTTGAAATCACCTAAGTGGGAACTTAATTTTCATAGTCACAACTCTGTTGTGGTCAAGTCATGTCACAATTCATTTCATAAATATTTTTGAAAACATTTCACAATGGAACAGCATGGCCACTCCAACTGTCCATAACCGCGGACGCGGCTATTCGAATAGTTTGACACTCTGCAGAGGTGGTACACTTTCACCACAAGATTTGATACATCTGTTAGGGATAACCCTGAATCATCATACTTAGTATGCAGATAATCAAACATAACCTTTCCTTTACACACCCTAGTATAAGCACCTCTCCTATGAGTATGGCCTCCCAACCATTACCATCTGTCATCGTGGGCACTGCATAGGTGGACAACATTGAGAGGTAGCCTCAGCTCAAACCTCTCCCACGAGGGAACTAATACTAATGCATATAAACTTCCGGCTAAGCCTTTCCCAATTCAGGTATTGTGGTTGTATGGTAAAATTGGAATGGTATCGCATCCGAACCCAACCATCAGTTTTGTAAATGGGCTAAGGCTCATGCCTCAACATTTTCATCATCATAAACCATTTGTGTTTCTCAACACATGTCAAAACATCTCAATAGAATGACTCATCATTCCAAGGTTTTCACAAGTCATTTTTCACCAAGCATTCCCCTCTAAGGTGAATCAAGTTTTGGTTTAGCTCTAAACTACTAAGTTAAGAGTGTTCACTAAAGTGGGATGCTAATCTCAATCTCATGCCATAGAATGACATCTAAGTCTAACTAGATAGGTCAAGTTTTATACTTTTATGCTTCCTTTAAACAAGTAACGGACTTTGGTAAAGTAAAGAAGGTAAAGCTTGTAAATAAAAAATTTGGAGTAGGTATAAGTCAAGGGTATAACCAAATCATGCCTAATGCATCTTGCTTAGGTTATCTAGCTTAATTCTAGCTTGCTAACAATAGATTGCCTTGGTTGGTGTAGTGGTTGAAGTTTTCTTCCTCCTCCTCTTGGTAGAACTCCTCCTCCTCGAAAGCTTGGTCGGTACTATCGTCTATAAATACATACGGAATACACAATCACCAAACAATACTTAACTAGTCTACTTAGCATACTAAGGCACACATTTGATGATCTATTATCATCACAAGCATCACAAGGTTTAATTAACTAGTTTCATTCTTTTTATTTGAGAAAAGTAATTTCTACTCATTGAAAATAACTAAGATTTAATATTCTCCAATTAAAATATGGCCTCATGTGGACACATGTCATCACCACATATTCTAACATATGGGAATGTCATTTAAGGGTTGGATCACATTTTAATAAGTTCAAGTTTAATCATTAATGATTTAAAGTGAATAGAAATGCCTATATAGCATTATTTTGGTACTAGTCCAGAGTCACTGAATGTAAACCTTAATATTATTACATATTCAGATAGGTATGGTTAAATGTGATTTTTGAGAGTTGGAATCAACTCAAAAGCTACTATGGTTGATTTTATAAAAATGTTTGAATGTGCAAATGCTTCTATCTTGTTATTTTTACTAGGATATATCTCTAACTCTAAATTATTTAAATCCAACGGGCTTGGATAGAGATTTTCAGTAGCTTTCCAACAAAATTGGAAAAACTCAATTTGGATTTATAAAACTCCCTGAATTGATTTTTAAACTAAGAGATAGAATTGATTTAAGTCTAAAATAGAAAAATACTAATTTGAATTACTGGGTCAGCGCGGGAAATTAATTGGGCCGGCCCAGTGACGCTCAGCGGCGCAAAGGGAGACTGACAGGTTGGTCCCGCATGTCAGCGGCACTTAAAACCCAAAGCGGTACGGGGCGATCTGGGCGCTATGATTAGAACAGGGATCAACGGTCCACGGTCATCGTCGACGACAGACTCGTCGCCGGCGAGACTGAACCCTAACACGGTCGGTGAGGGTCTACTAGGTACGTACCAGGGCTCCAGCTAGTGTGGTGAGGCGGGCAAACGAACCGGTGGACGACGGCGAGCTCAAGCAAAGTCGCAGCAGGGGATGAGGTGGACGAAATCGACTGCAACTTCTCCTCCTCTACATCGGCTGCCTCTGGTGGAATTCCGGCGAGGTGCTACTCGAGCGGCTCTGGCGAGGGAGGGGAAATGATCAGTGGAGAGAGGGGACTAAGATGGTGTGAAGAAATGGTGCTGGGGAGGCCTCCTTATATAGGCTCGACGGTGAGGCAGTGAGGTATGGGCACGGCTCGTCGGTAACGGTGATACAGGGTGCTACCGGCGTGGGCGAGGTAGGCGGACGGTGGGCGGTCTGCTCGCGGTCAGCTACGGCACAATGGCTTGGCTAGGGGCAGTGGCAATTGTTCGGGAGCTTCCCACGCTCTACGAGACAAAGGCGATGCTCGATGCGGCTCCCGACGACTATGGGTCGAGCGGCGGTGCACGGCCGTGTCTGGCGGGTTGCTGGGTTCAAGACGAAGCGGCGCACGCGATTTGGTATCGAGGTGTGGTCTGTGGCGTGCTGGCGGTGATCGCGCTCTGGCGTGCTCTAGCTGCACGCAGAGAGGAAAGGGTGGCGCGGCTCTGGGGTGGTCCAGGGGTGGGCGATGATCGTGGGCTGGACAGGGGAGTGCGGTAGGGTTAGGCAGTGCTAGTGGCAGTGCTGGTTTGGCGCTGCACAGTCGCTGGCGCGTTGCCCGCGTTTGGCTGGCGACGACCATATTTGGGTGGCACGCTACTGCTGCTAGCGGTGGAGGGGGAGCAGGTCTGGGCTGGGGTAGATGCTAGGGGGACAGGGTATTAAGTGGGAGACCAAATTGGTTGATGATCACTGTGGAAACAGTGAAGCTACTCTAGTGTTGATTCAGTGCCTGTCATGTGTTCGACAGAATGGCCGCATGAAGAAAAGTTTTGAATTTTGGATTCAAATTTTTTGAGTGTTCTCCACTTAATCTTGAGATTCTATGCCTGCTTGGAAAGGTCAAGGGGAATTCATTTGAGTGGTTTTTGAAAAGGTGTGATCTATGCACCTACACTTGATTCCATTTTCAAATGTCATTTAAATTTAGAGTTCAAATGTCTTTGTAAAATTTCAAAGTGGGCCTTCGTAGATCATTACTTTTACTAGCAAGGGGTGCAAAGAGTTAGAATTGTTTCTGTTGGACTTTGAGTTCTAGGAACACCCAAAGTGACCTAGTGGATTAAAATGGCACAAATCACCATTTGCATTTATTAATTCCATTTGATTTCCTTTTCTTTGGATTTTGATTGGGAATGATCAAGATGATGTGTAATTCACCTTAGAATCATTTTACAATCAATAGATCACTCAAACATGGCAATTCAAAACAACTCATATTTTAAATGCACACACATATGAATGCTTAAAGATTTTTAAATGGAAAAGTTTTTGTTAACCCTGAATTGGGTAGATTTATCTTGATCACTTGGATTAAAGTTTTGGGATGTTACAAACCTTTCCCCCCTTAAACAAAATCTAGTCCCGAGATTTAAGAAAGAAAACTAGGAACTAAAGAGATCTGGGAACTCAATCCTAATGTAATCTTCTCGCTCCCAAGTGGCTTCTTCGGTATGGTTGCTCCATTGAATCTTGAGAAATTTGATACTCCTGGTCCTGGTGGTTCTGTCAGCTTCCTCCAAGATACGGATGGGCACTTCATGATACGTCAGGTCCTTGTTGATATCAATAGCTCGGTGATCGATGTTTTTGAAAACTTCGGTCTTCTCCGGCACTTCTAGGCATTTGCGAAGTAATGAGATATGGAACACATTGTGGATGGCTAACATCTCCTCTGGCAGTTCCAGTTGATACGATACTTCTCCTCGGAGATTCAGAATCTTGAAGGGCCCGATATATCTAGGGGCTAACTTTCCTTTCAGACTAAAACGTTGCGTTCCCTTTAATGGTGAAACCTTGAGATATACGAAATCTCCGACATTAAAAGTCAGGTATCTCCTTCTCATGTCAGCATAACTCTTCTGTCTAGATTGGGCGGTCTTGAGGTGCTCACGAAATTTGTGAACCTTCTCTTTGGCTTCTCGGAGAATGTCGAGTCCAAAGATCTGACTCTCTCCTACTTGCAACCAATTCAAAGGGGTAAGACACTTTCGTCCGTATAGGAACTCAAATGGTGCATTTGCAAACTGGCTTGATAACTGTTATTGTATGAGAATTCTGCGAAAGGCAGGCAATCTAACACACAAGCTCTCAACATATATTCTAGGATTTGGTTGACTCTTTCAGTCTCTCCATCAGCTTGCGGGTGATAAGATGTGCTGAAATTCAACTTAGTTCCTAATCCTTCTTGGACTTTCTGCCAAAATCTCGAAGTAAATTGGGTTCCTCGATCTGATACTATGGTCTTGGGGGTTCCATGCAAACTAACAATTCTAGCAATGTACAGCTCTGCTATCTTCAAACTCTGGTAGGTTGTCTTGACAGGTATAAAATGAGCTACCTTGGACAGTCTATCAACGATGACCCAGATTGAGTCATTTCCCCTACTAGAAGTAGGCAAACCGGTGATAAAGTCCATTCCGACAGAATCCCATTTCCATTCCGGAATCTGCAACGGTTGCAATAGTCATGCGGGTCTCTGATGTTCCGCTTTGACTCTCTGACAGATATCACACTTGGTGATGTAGCTTCTGATTTCTCTTTTCATCTTGTGCCACCAGAATTGCTCTTTCAAATCCTGATACATCTTCGTTCCTCTGGGGTGGATAGAATAAAGAGTATCATGAGCTTCCTGCATGATAACTTGCTTCAGTTCCGAATCTGCTGGCACACAGATATGGCCCTTGTACCATAGAACTCCTTCTTCGTCTTCGGTGAATCCAGGTACCTTTCCTGTACCAATACGATGTTTGATTTCGTCGATACTTTCATTTCCCTTCTGGGCGTCCTTGATTTGGCTGATCAAAGTGGGTTGAAGTTCAATGCTAGCTAGAAATCCTTTGCTAACTAGCTCAGTCCTAAACTGCTCCAACTCCTCATACAAACTGGGTTGCTTCTCCTTGATCATTGTGTTTAGCCTACACGGCAATCTGCTAAGAGCATCTGCTACCACATTGGCTTTGCCAGGGTGATAGTGAATGTCAAGGTCATAATCCTTGATTAACTCTATCCATCTCCTCTGCCTCATATTCAGCTCCTTCTGAGTGAAAATATACTTCAATCTTTTGTGGTCCGAGTAATTCTCACAGCGATTACCCATAAGATAATGACACCATGTCTTCAATTCCAAAACTATGGCTGCTAACTCAAGATCATGGGTCGGATAGTTCTGCTCATGCTGCTTCAGTTGTCGAGACAGATACGCGATGACTTTCCCTTCTTGCATCAATACACATTTGAGACCAATCTTGGATGCATCACAATACACATCAAATGGCTTGTTGATATCTAGCATGATCAATATTAGGGCTGAAATCAGTCTCTTCTTCAGCTCCTGGAAACTTGCTTCACATTTGTCGGTCCATTCAAACTTCTTATCCTTCTGCAACAATTGGGTCATGGGTCTTGCTATGCTTGAAAATCCTTCGATAAACTTGTGGTAGTATCCCGCTAATCCGAGAAATGCACGTACTTGGGTTTGAGTGGTTGGGGCTTCCCATGCTTCGACATCTCTGATCTTGGTGGGATCAACAGCGACTCCTCCGGCAAACACAATATGTCCTAGGAATCCTACCTCTTTCAGCCAAAACTCACATTTGCTGAACTTGGCATACAACCGATGCTCTCTAAGGGTTTCAAGGATGATTCTCAGATGTTGCTCATGCTCTTCTTCTGACTTGGAGTAGATAAGGATATCATCGATAAACACAACGACAAACTTGTATAGAAAATTCATAAAGATCTTATTCATGAGATTCATGAAATAAGCAGGGGCATTGGTTAATCCAAAAGACATGACCGTATACTCATATAAACCACAATGAGTAGTAAAGGCGATCTTTGGAATATCCGTTGCATGAATCTTAAGTTGGTGATAACCAGTCCTAAGATCAATCTTAGAAAATACATTTGCTCCAGTCAACTTATCAAATAGATCCTCTATCTTTGGCAAAGGGTATTGTTTTTGATGGTGACGTCATTCAACTTTCTGTAATCTGTGCACAAACGATTGCCTCCATCTTTCTTATCGACGAATAACACTGGCGATCTCCATGGCGATGTGCTTGGTTGAATCAAGCATGTTGCCAGCATAGCGTCCAACTACTTCTTCAATTCCACTAATTCTGAGGGGTTCATGCTATAGGGTCTCTCGGTTATGGGTCTGGTTCCGGGGATTAGTTCAATAATGAACTCGATATCCCTATCCGGGGGCATACTTGGCAATTCATCTGGGAATACGTCAGGGTATTCATAGACTACTCTGACTTGGTCTATGGTGGGTAGGGATAGACTCTTGTTGCACTTGAATTGACGGGGTAAGGTTTCAGATATATGCTCTACTGAGACTCTAGAGCTACTGGTCATGGTGACGGTTTTCTTGGCACAGTCAATCAATCCTTTATGCTTTGACATCCAATCCATACCTAGTACTACTTCCAAACCTTTGGTTCCAAGTATTATTAGATTGGCATAAAAATCTATCCCATGTATTTTGATAGGTACAACTTTGCAAATTTTTCTAGCTTTTGTAGTTGAACCAGGGATATGAACTATCATGACATGCTTCAAATTGGTTGGGTGAATCTTACTAGTGCATGCAAATTCTTCGGTGACAAATGAGTGCGATGCTCCAGAATCAAACAACACTCTTGCTAAAACTGAATTGACAGAAAACATACCCAGCACTACATCTGGCGCTTCTTGGGCTTCTTTGGCGTTCATGTGGAAGAGACAGTCGTTGCGGTTGTGAGGGTTCCCTGGGGTCAATCTTCTTCCTGGTTGAACACGATGCTGCTGTTGAGATGGGGCATTCACATTGGCAGTGGCGGCAAACTTCTTGGGGCACTCATTGGAATAGTGACCCTTCACTCCACACTCGAAACAAGTGATCTGAGACTTGTCTTTTGCTGCCACGGGCACAGCATTGCTTCCAGTTCTGGGTGCAGTGTTGTTGTTGTTCTTGGGAGGTGCACGGTTGAAATTGCTGGTGTTGCCGGGTGATTGTTGTTTCCTCCGGACTACACATTGCCTCCACTACGGTAAGGGTAGCTTGGGAGAGACATTGGGGTCAGTTGTTCCTTGGTGCATATCCCGCAGAAGGGTTAGGACGGTACTTCTGGTGACTATTGGATCCAGCTTGGTGCATCATACGACGCCTGCAGTTGTCATTTGCCTGGTTGATCTTCCCTTCCATCTGAATGGCAGAGTCGACTAGCTCTTCGAGATCCTCGAAACGGATGTTGACGAGAACCAGCTGCATCTCATCATGCAGCCCGTTCAGGAATCTCTCCTTCTTCTTGGCCTCCGTGTTGATCTCATCAAGTGCATACCTGGCTAGGGACAAGAATCTGTCACGGTACTCCACTACAGTCATTCTGCCCTGCTTCAGCTCTCTGAATGCATCCCTCATTCGGGTGACTAGACCTTGTGGCACGTGGGTGCGACTGAACTTGATTTTAAAGGCTTCCCATGTCATCACTTGACCATGGTTCATTGTGCGGCTGCTGTTCCACCATGCTCTTGCATCTCCTGCCAAGTAGTGGGTGGCAAAAAGAACTTTCTCGTTGTCATCAACTCTGGCTACTTCTAAATTGTTCTCCATTGTCTGCAACCAGTCATCAGCATCTAGTGGGTTCTCCGAAGTGCTAAAGATTGGGGGATTGGTATTTTGGAAGTTCTTCAGTTTGGATCCTTGATGATCCTGATTTCCATGGCCTTGGTTGTTTTGGGCCATCTGGGCGATCTGCTGCAGTGTTGCTAGGTTGGCTTGGCGCTCTACCCTGCTAGCTTCACGATCTGCAACTAGCATCTGCATAATCTGTAGCATTGGGTCCTACGATGAGCTGCTCCCTCCGGGGTTTCCACAAGTCATCTGAAGATTGAGATAGATAAAGGGGTAAGAGGGAAAGTTCTAAGGTTCATGGTTTTGATTTCAAAGCTAAAACTTTGAGTTTGACTCAGGTTTTGCAACTAACTTCATCTCATTCATTCAAGCAAAGCACACGATACAAACACACACACACCACAACAACAAAGTAAAACAAATGGTTTTAAGAACCATTCTGAAAGCTACGATACAATGGGACCGATACTCCTCATGCTACGATAGTGCTCTAGTGCATCTACTCATCATCGATGAAGTCAGAGTCATCATCATCGGTGTAGAAGTCCACGGCATCCTCCTCCAGAAAGTCCTCATCATTGCTGAGGTAAGAGTCCATATCTCCCTAGATGTCTTCACCTTCCTCTTCTTCTTCTTCTTTTGCTGCAAGCTAAGCTTCTTGCTCCTTGATGGTCTTCTCGAGGTCGGCCACCTTCTTACGAAGATGGTCGATGGTGTGATCCTTCTTTGCGTGTTGACGGCGAAGAGACTGATGATCCTTGACGAGCAGTGAGAAAGTCTGGGCCTTCTGGGCGGCAAGGGCAAGATTGTGGTTGGCGAACTCCCGTGCATTGTCCAACTCCTTTTGTCTATCGTACAGAAGGAAGTCGAGGTTCTCCACATGATGCTTCAACTCCGGGTGACTTGGCATCTCCATGGGCATTCCCATAAAGTCACGCCTTGCATAGTGAGCAAAGCAGGTTCCTTGAATTTGGTTGACACTCATGGCACACAGACGTGCGAGAGCTTCATGCATTGCCCTGGCTAATCCATCTAGGTAGTTGTTCTCTCTCACGGAGAACTGGATCCTCTCGGACGTTGGTGCTTCTATCTTGCCTCGAAGATCAGCGGTGACTAGCCATTGTAAGTCTCCTCCTGGGGGTCCAGGAAGTTGAGCTCCAAGAAACTCCGGATGCGAGCGTCCCAAGTACTCCGATATTTCATCAAGATCCCTCTCGAAGATCAACTGCCCTCCATTGCCTGGTAGACCTTGCTGATCTGAGTTTCTATCTATAAGAATTGAGCATGAGAAGTTAGTGAAGTGATCAAGTGTGTCAAAATTTTATGTAGTAATGTAAGAATTTGGAGGAACATGAATTTTTCTGAGAGAAAGAATTCCCAAGGGTAAGAGAGGAAATAGTTTTCATAAATACTCACTTTGGTTTTTGAAGCTAAGTTTTTGTTCGGATGTCCATTCTAACTAGGGTCTCCTATGGTCAGGATGGCTCTGATACCAACTTGTTAACACCCGGATTTTTAATCCCAGATGCCTGTTATGCCATACATCGCAATCCCAGGATTACCATTTTTGCGAGACATAATAGATTGGATATCACAGTACATCATCCATTACAAACCATAATAAGGTCTTACACGAATAAAGGATCTCATGATCCAGCCTTAATACAACAAGCAGCGGAATAATTAATAAGCGTAGCGGTGGGGTCCATCTTTAGGGTCACAGGCAATGCTGACGATAGAAGATAGTCCTAGTTATCATAGCCAACCTGCTATCCTTTATCTTGGTAGTCTCCTTCATAGTCTGGCCATGGGAATATCCAGGGACAAAAGCCATGAGTACTCTTTAAGTACTCGCAAACTACTACTAACAAGATAGTTCTAGTAGGAATGCTAACTCTAAGTTCATTTGTAAAGTTAAGTTTGAAACCTAAGCTGAGTTCAGAAACAAAGAAAGATAAAATGAAGTTTGAAATCACCTAAGTGGGAACTAATTTTCATAGTCACAACTCTGTTGTGGTCAAGTCATGTCACAATTCATTTCATAAATAGTTTTGAAAACATCTAACAATGGAACTAATACTAATGCATATAAACTTCCGACTAAGCCTCTCCCGCGAGGGAACTAATACTAATGCGTATAAACTTCCGGCTAAGCCTTACCCAATTCAGGTATTGTGGTTGTACGGTAAACTTGGAATGGTATCGCATCTGAACCCAACCATCAGTTTTGTAAACGGGCTAAGGCTCATGCCTCAACATTTTCATCATCATAAACCATTTGTGTTTCTCAACACATGTCAAAACATCTCAATAGAATGACTCATCCTTCCAAGGTTTTCACAAGTCATTTTTCACCAAGCATTCCCCTCTAAGGTGAATCAAGTTTTGGTTTAGCTCTAAACTACTAAGTTAAGAGTGTTCACTAAAGTGGGATCCTAATCTCAATCTCATGACATAGAATGACATCTAAGTCTAACTAGATAGGTCAAGTTTTATACTTTTCATGCTTCCTTTAAACAAGTAACAGACTTTGGTAAAGTAAAGAACGTAAAGCTTGTAAATAAAAAACTTGGAGTAGGTATAAGTCAAGGGTATAACCAAAGCATGCCTAATGCATCTTTCTTAGGTTATCTAGCTTAATGCTAGCTTGCTAACAATAGCTTGCCTTGGTTGGTGTAGTAGTTGAAGTTTTCTTCCTCCTCCTCTTGGTAGAACTCCTCCTCCTCGAAAGCTTGGTCGGTACTATCGTCTATAAATACATACGAAATACACAATCACCAAACAATACTTAACTAGTCTACTTAGCATACTAAGGCACACATTTGATGATCTATTATCATCACAAGCATCACAAGGTTTAATTAACTAGCTTCATTCTTTTTATTTGAGAAAAGTAATTTCTACTCATTGAAAATAACTAAGATTTAATATTCTCCAATTAAAATATGGGATCATGTGGACACATGTCATCATCACATATTCTAACATATGGGAATGTGATTTAAGGGTTGGATCACATTTTAATAAGTTGAAGTTTAATCATTAATGATTTAAAGTGACTAGAAATGCCTATATAGCATTATTTTGGTACTAGTCCAAAGTCACTGAATGTAAACCTTAATATTATTACATATTCAGATAGGTATGGTTAAATGTGATTTTTGAGAGTTGGGATCAACTCAAAAGTACTATGGTTGATTTTATAAAAATGTTTAAATGTGCAAATGCTTTTGTCTTGTTATTTTTACTTGAGAGATCTCTAACTCTAAATTATTTAAATCCAACGGTCTTAGATAGATATTTTCAGTAGCTTTCCAACAAAATTGGAATCACTCAATTTGGATTTATAAAACTCCCTGAATTGATTTTTAATCTAAGGGACAGAATTGATTTAAGTCTAAAATAGAAAATTCCTAATTTGAATTATTGGGTCTGCGCGGGAAATTAATTGGGCCGGCCCAGTGACGCTCAGCGGCGCATAGGGCGACTGACAGGCTTGTCCTGCATGTCAGCGACACTTAAAACCCGAAGCGATACGGGGCGATCTGGGCGCTACGATTAGAACAGGGATCAACGGTCCACGGTCGTTGTCGACGGCGGACTCGTCGCCGGCGAGACTAAACCCTAACGCGGTCGGTGAGGGTCTACTGGGGACGTACCAGGGCTCCAGCTAGTGCGGCAAGGCGGGCAAACGAACTGGTGGACGAGGGCGAGCTCAGGCAAAGTCGCAGCAGGGGCTGAGGTGGACGAAATCGACTGCAACTTCTCCTCCTCTGCAGCGGCTGCCTCCGGTGGAATTCCAGCGAGGTGCTGCTCGAGCGGCTCCGACGAGAGAGGGGAAACGGTCAGTGGAGAGAGGGGAGTGAGATGGTGTGAAGAAATGGTGCTGGGGAGGCCTCCTTATATAGGCTCGACGGTGAGGTAGTGAGGTATGGGCGCGGCTTGTCGGTGACGGTGATACAGGGGGCTACCGGTGTGGGCGAGGTAGGCGGACGGTGGGTGGTCTGCTCGTAGTCAGCTACGGCGCAATGGCTTGGCTAGGGGCGGTGGCAATTGGTTGGGAGCTTCCCGCGCTCTGGGAGACATAGGCGGTGCTCGACGCGGATCCTGGCGACTGTGGGTCACATGGCGGTGCACGGCCGTGTCTGGCGGGTTGCTGGGTTCAAGGCGAAGCGGCGCACACGATTTGGTGTCGAGGCGTGGTCTGTGGCGTGCTGGCGGCGATCGCGCTCTAGCGTGCTCTGGCTGCACGCAGAGAGGAAAGGGCGACGCAGCTCTAGGGTGGTCTAGGGGCGGGCGGTGATCGTGGGGTGGATAGGAGAGTGTGGTAGGGTTAGGCGGTGCTAGTGGCGGTGTTGGTTTGGCGCTGCGCGGTCGCTGGCACGTTACCCGCGTTTGGCCGGCGACGACCATATTTGGGCGGCGCACTACTGCTGCTAGCGGTGGAGGGGGAGCTGGTCTGGGCTGGGGTAGATTCTAGGGAGGCAGGGGATTAAGTGGGAGACCAAATTGGTCGATGATCACTGTGGAAACAGTGAAGCTACTATAGTGTTGATTCAGTGCCTGCCATGTGTTCGACAGAATGGCCGCATGAAGAAAAGTTTTGAATTTTGGATTCAAATTTTTTGAGTGTTCTCCAATTAAGCTTGAGATTCTATGCCTGCTTGGAAAGGTCAAGGGGAATTCATTTTAGTGGTTTTTGAAAAGGTATGATCTATGAACCTACACTTGATTCCATTTTCAAATGTCATTTAAATTTAGAGTTCAAATGTCTTTGTAAGATTTCAAGGTGGGCCTTGGTAGATCATTACTTGTACTAGCAAGGGGTGCAAAGAGTTAGAATTGTTTATGTTGGACTTTGAGTTCTAGGAACACCCAAAGTGACCTAGTGGATTAAAATGGCACAAATGACCATTTGCATTTATTAATTCCATTTGATTTCCTTTTCTTTGGATTTTGCTTGGAAATGATCAAGATGATGTGTAATTCACCTTAGAATCATTTTACAATCAATAGATCACTCAAGCATGGCAATTCAAAACAACTCCTATTTTAAATGCACACACATATGAATGCTTAAAGATTTTTAAATGGAAAAGTTTTTGTTAACCCTGAATTGGGTAGATTTGATCTTGATCACTTGGATTAAAGTTTTGGGATGTTACACGAACCACCGATGATCGCCGTTTCTACCGGGTCGATGGTGTCCGTGAACCCGATGAAGAGATTGAAGGTGCCGACCAGAATCACCGTGCCATGAGTGACCGGGCACAACGCCAGTATGTTGTCGCTTGGCACGATCTGGAGGAATCTGCCGCTAGCAACCATGCGATCGGTGGCTATTGGTCGGTCGATCAGAACGTAGGGTCTCTCCACGGATCTCAGGCTTGACTGGCCAATCCCCATGGTGGGCACCACTGTCATGGAATGACCACGGCAGTCGCTACCAGGGGTAGCGATTGATACGATTGGGGGCCAGAGCGAGTCGCCATCCGTGGTGCGAGACTGGGAGCAAACACGAGGGATTTACCTAGGTTCAGCCTCCCATAGGGTAAAGACCTACTTCGTGCTAGATTATATTGTTGGTGAGTGGATTACAAGATCGGCGAGCTCGGCGGCGAGGCAGCAAGTTGCTTGGATGGGGTAGCTAATAGCACGTAAGTATGCAGAGTATCCTAGGGAGGCTTATATAGGGGTACCTCGCTATGGTTTGCATAATTACAACCGAATCAGTTTAGGTTTCAGAGGATTTGACCTAATCCGACTGGGCCTAGTTAGAGTCTTGGGCCTTCAGCATCCAGTCGCCAGGCTTTATCTTCAGTCACATTCCAGTCGCCGTGCCTGCAGGCCCACTTGCCATGGGTCTAGGCCAGTCGAACCGGCCTTCTGGGTATACCCGCTTGGCATATCCCCATCAATATGCGCCATAGAAAATAAACATTTATGTGGCACATATAGCCATAGAAAGTTGGTCACCCAAATTCCGTGGTGGTGCCCTCTTCACTTTCTATGGCCCATATGTACCCCACGAAGTATGTCGATGTTGAAGGGGTGGGTGGTACTAAAACCATCACGCCACAAAGGCCTCACCCTGTTCTCCGGTAAACCGCGTCACAAATGGACTGATTCACTTTTCCACTATCGGTACCCTTCAAGGCGGGAATCGACGCCTTTACAACAAGCTCAGGGCACGCATCCAGAACTGAATTGGAGGCTCCCAAATATCACCACAAGCTGTCAGAACACAACATATCCTTAGAAAGGTGAAATCAATAACTAGAGTTTCCAAAGGAAACACTAGAATCAAATCCCTAAAGTGAATGAGATGGAAAATTAAATCTCTTTGGTGAGGATGTAGATCAAGGTCTTCTCCTTTGATTCCCCAAAGATCACTAGTTTTGAGTGGTTTGAGCGGAAGATCTAGCAATTGTAGTTGCTCAGCTTTTAGGATTTTTCGGGAGGGGAATGAGCAGATTGAGGTTGAAGAAGGGGAGGGCTCCCGGAAAGCCTAAAGGAGGAAAAACGCTGCAGGTTTCGTGTCTATCGAATCGTGAATGATTAGATCGGTCGAGATTCTCTTTAAAAAAATCGATCGAGAATTATTGTAGTCTTGGTTGATCGAGAGCTAGACACCTCCTATAAATTTTGCCCGACCTCAATCTTTTTTCGTCCTCCGCCACTGTGAACAACCAAACAATATGATTTTAAACCCCTCCCTCGTACAACCAATAACATTGTGGGCAAGCAAACGAAGTGCACATAATGACCCATGCCATTTTGCAATCTGTAAGTAGCGTACACGTGTTCCAGTTCGCATGTTTGCCCGGTCAAAGTCTAGGACATTGTTGTGACCAATGCAGAGAGTAAACAATACGGAAATCCACTTTTGCACATAGATATAGATGAACCTATTGTCTTAAAACACATATCATAATATATGTAAAGTCAAAAAAAAAATTGTGTGTACATCCGTACATTTTATGTTCGGACAAAAAAATCAGCAAAATATATAGCATTTTTTGTGGCTTGTTAAAAAAATAATTTTTGATGCTCCAATATGATCATTCACAGGATATTTCTGGTCTTTTTACCAAGCCACACAAAAAATCTTTTCCTGCATTTTTTGTACAAATCGTGTGAAATGTCTAGATATATATGGGAAAATTTATTTTAAATTTTATTGAAATTTGAAATACATTATATACATATTATAATAGGTGCATTTACACCAATGAGCCAAAACACCACCTCCGAAACATGTTTCTCATGGGCAAAGTGAAAAGTACTCTCTCTGTTTCAAAATATAAGATGTTTTATCTTTTTTATAAAATGTGTGTATCTAGATTTATTTTAGTGGGTCTTACCTGTAAAAACAATACATGCGAGTTTTAGATGAATGGTAAGACATTGTAATTTGAAAGGGTGGGAGTTTTTTTTCTTGAGGATAAGAAAGGGAGGGAGTAGTAGAAAATTTTAGCGATAGACCTAAATACGAGGAGAGCCCACGAAAGCTTCGGCCCAACGAAAGGAACATAATCATTTCATTCCGCCGGCGGCCTGCACCTGAAAATTCAAACCCAAGTAGCCGAGAAGCACCGCGCGTATTTAAGTGCTGCTTTGACCTTTTCATCGGAGGAAAAAACTGTTCCCCACCTCCCCAACCCTCTTCCTGCCTCACTTAAAAAAAAAAAAACCCTTTCTCCCTGCCGTTGGCTCGTATTCTCTTCCTCCACCCCCAAACGCGAACACTCCAGCGGAGAGAGCTAGCGCCGGGCGACAGTGGGGCTTCCGAAGCTACGCCCGCAGGACGGATGGTAGGCGCTCCGCTCGATCCTCCCCACCTCCACCGCCCCAACATCCGGATTCGAGTGCTTGTGTTCTCGTGCTTTGGGGGATCTTATTTGGGGGAAATACCTTCCGGGATTAGTTTGAGGGGGTTTGGTCGTATCCAGACACTTCTAGACTCAATCCCCATGTTCGTATTTCCACGTAATCATTTGAACTAGAAATCGACTGATTTCTGGAATTTTACTGGTGATTTTCGGTGGGTTCGTGCGATACTGTTCGAGGTTTCAGTTTCGATAGTTCGAATTTCCCCCAAATTTTCGATCACCTCGATGGTTCCGTGAAATCGAAGCAACATGTATTGCATGATTACGGAACCAAATTCGAAACCTACAGCCATTTTTCGCCGGGCTCGCTTGCGCGATCCGATTCAAATCGTGAGCTCCGCAGTTTCCGCTTGTATTTTGTCTGACATTTAGCATCACATTTCTCCAATTTGGTTCACAAATTTCATTTTCAGTTTCGCCACTTATGGGTTAACTAATATGCAGCACTAATCAGTTTCCTCCGGTGCAGCGATGGAACTCCGCCACCTCGGCAGCAGCAGCGGCGGGAGTGGAGGCCAGTCGGTGGACACATCAGCGAGGCGGCGCCGCCGCATGTCAGCCCCATCAACGGGCACCCGTCTCATGCCGGCGTTCAACGCTGTTGCTGGTGAAGGTGATGGCGGGAGCTGGGGGTTGTCATCCTCGTCTTCGTCAGGAGGGCTGGACCTCGGGCTAGATGAATCCCACCCCCGCTACAGCCGCCACCGCGTCTATCCTGACTTCTCCCAGAGGTCCAGTATGGGGCGGCTTCTCTTCCAGGGCTCTCCATTGGGGTCGCGGACCACCGACGATGATGTGCTCGTGATGGATGGTGTGCTCGTCGCCAGCGACTCCGGATCTGGCACCGGGCGCTACGCCTCCTTCACTGACCTCGGCTTCGTCAGTACCGTCTCCCCACGCTCCGGCGGCAGCGGTCGCCACAGCTCCAGTCGCCAGGTAATGTACCCACACTTCCCGGACTCTCGTTTTACTGAAGCGTGGGGCCTACTTGTTATCCACTTGTGTTGGGAGAGCTCGTGCTGCTGTTTCCTTTAGATTGTAGGGTGTCATTGGTTATGCTATTGTTCCATGGTCTGGAAGGTTGCCTGGTGTTAACAAAAATGAACAGACATGATGAATTTGAAAAGCGATATAAACTCATGACTTACAATTGGTTAATGGCAATTGTGAACCAGATACTTTACTAGATATAAAAAACTAATTTCTTAAAATAGGTTATAATAATTTATATATGGTAGATTTGCAGTTTGTATTCTATGTTATAAATAAATCTGACTACAAATAGGAAAATGAAAAACTGGAGTGTAATTTTGGTGCTTCCCAGGGGAGGATAGAGCCAATTAAAACTGGAAAGGTAGGAATGCAACTGGGATCCCGCCAAAGTCTCACTTCTAGTTCATTTGCAAATTCCAGTACAAATTTTTGATCAAAATTTGAACTAGAATTTGGCAAATGAACTATAAGTGGTACTTTGGCGGGATCCCACTTGACACCTTATGGAAAAATCATTTACTGTAAAAATTTCTGGGAAGTCATGTGAAACATAGAAAAAACTTGTGTAGATACAGTCTTTATATGAGTACCTGCCATGTTTTAAAAAAAATGAAAGGCGAACAAAATAACAGTAGATAAGCTTCCACACTTTGCTAACTGAAAATCATCTTCTGTAGTTGCTCATTATGTTTGCTAGGAGAAAAAGTGTGGTAGTGACTAGTTAACTGTAGTAGACTACTAGTCTGGAATGCAGTTGTGTACCTATATTGTCGTATGTCCTATGAATGGTGCGTCGAAAAGCTTCTGTTTTAGAGCGTAAAAGAAGGAGAGAGCTTTTCTGTTTTAGAAAAAGAGGAGGTGAAACATGTGGACAGCTTAAAATGGCAGGGAACTTTTTCCCACCTTGTCAGGTTGGGGTCTGGAATTAGCAATATCGAACCGTGCTTGTAAAGGAACCGATTGTGCAAAGATTTGTTGAGGCTGGGATGTGGCTGCCCATGGATATGCATAATCTGATGATTTGTTTCTCTTTTGTCCTTGATTCTGCAGTTTGCACATGGGAAGGAGGAGCCTCGCGTGCAGCGAGCCATGAATCCAAGGCATTCTGAGGTAAATATTGCCCATACCACAGGATTTAGGTACAAGTTTGAAGGATCTCCTGCACGATTTAACCCTGAACTTACATGCTATCTTTGCAATTATGGACTTGGTAGACTTCTTTTTGTGGTAGACACTCTGCGTAAATTCCAAATGCCCATACGCTATTTCGTTTGCTTTCTTTGAGAAGGTCCTTGTGTTGTTCCAGGAATGTCAAAGCAAATATTAAGTTATTGTCCAGACTCTGTAAATTTACAGAAGCCTCATAAATATTTTCAGAAGTAAACAATTGGAAAATTGTTGCCAGGCACTATTTCCTAAAATGACAGCAACTATTGTTTTGAACCATGCAGGGATAGATGCTTAGTTCCTGTTCGTAATCTAACTATTATCTTGGCATAGAATAGTTGGTACAGTATAACCGTGTTTGCCTCTTTACCTGATTGCACTAGGACTTGTCTTCCTTGGCGGGATTCAACCTTAATACTAGTATGTGCGCGTTACCTATTTGTACTAGGTTTCAGAAGTGCCGATTTGTCAAAGTAGTAATTCTGTTAGGTGTGCCAGTATAGACTGTCCAGTCGAGGATTAATTGCTGACAAAAAAAAGAACAGGCCCGAGATACTGAGAGAGATGGTGTATCTTAGCAGCAATGCGCATGTCGTATATATTCTTCTCCCTGTATACTTATCATTGTGCCACTGTGTTGTTAGACAGTGTGTCTAAAATTGAAAACATGCTCTGTTTTTTTTTTACATATATATTTAGATTCATTATTGATATTTTTCTAAACATATAAATAGCTGTAGCTTCTGTTTTTTAAACTCATTTGAACTTTATATACAAACTGAATGTACCACCATACAGTGAGTTAACTGAGCAGTTGTGATTCTCTGACGTATGCCTTGAGCTATGAAATTAGAGAAATATTGTTCTAGCCCGCAAAGCTTAAAAATAAAGTTAACTGTGTAGATGTAATTCAGACTTGAGACATCTCTATCAAGGTCATAACTGATTATTATCACCTTCCTCTCTCTGGTTTGTCGGACATAGGTGTACCAAATGCCAGTATAGTTCTGGTGATGCCTTTATATTATATAAAAATATTTCTTATTCTCCTGATTGGTGAAATTTTTGATTCTCATGGTTAGTTTCAAATTGTGATAATGCCATACATGACATATATGGCAACGCACTTAACGCATCTCTGTCCTGCTTCCTGTCTTGTAATACAGGTGGAACTCCAGAGCCGGCGATCAGTGCCGGGTGCCCCCGGCCCCAACATGCAGGCGGGCCCCGGAAGCTACCACCCTCTCCTCCCACCATGGTTGCAGGCATCCGGTACCTCTACTCATGGCACAGCGCCCACTCCCATCAGGCCACCTGCTGCTGCTTACTTCACGCCACCGAGAGGCACCGCCGCCACTCCCGCTAGAGTGCCAACCGGCTTCTCATGGACACCAAAGCGGCCCGAACTGAAGCCACCGTCGGTGCAGCGGGCGACGTTCGCGTGGCCACCGACAGAGGAGCAGAACGCCGCCATCAGCCAATGCCTGTACGGCCCCGGTCACGCCCCTCCGCGGAGGCTGCCCGTGTTTGTGAGCATCTGCCCAGCGTGAAAACGCGGCCACCTCCTCGGTAGCACGGCAGTGGTAACGGTAAAAGTTGCACAGGACGACCCTGGAAGAGACTCGTTCTTCGAAAGGTGAGGATGGATACGTAATGCTGGTTAAGCGAGCCAACTGGCGCACGAGTCACGTCTTGCGGTGCCTCCGGTTGTGTATATGTTTGTTAGACAAGCACGATCAGCGCTTGCGTCGGTCTGATCCCTCTGAAAATGTGCTATGTGGTGTTGGGACAAGCAGTTCAGTGGCTGCTGGAAAAACGACGTCTGCCTGCACCCTTTGGAGTACAAGTAGTAACTACGAAGCACAGCGTGTTACTGTCCGTTAGTTTGTGTATGTAATATAGGATCATGATCTGTTCGGGTGCAGCTAGTTTGGTTCAGTTTACAAACCCAAGCCTGACGAAGCTTCAGAGCCTTACGATTGTTTTGATTCATGGAATTAAGATTTTTTGCCCAGCTCTTGCTTCAATCAAAAATGTTTCCCCTGCTGTCTGTGTCACCTTCATGAGATTCCAGGTTTATATGCGTGCGAGTAATTTTTTATTTTTTTGGATAAGAACAAGTGTACGTTATCCACGAGTAAAAAGATACTCAAGAAAAGAAGAAAGAGGGATCCTTGTAAGATATATATGGTGTATTCGGGCAACAGAGAACTGACGACCAAACCATACGGTTATCCACACGAGTACACACAGCTTACAGTAGAGTATCTACAAGAGCACGACGTACAATACAAGAGTAGGAGTAATGGCAGCACGCTCTGCATCGGATGATGGCGCGGCCGCTCCCTTCATTCAGGCCTTCACCGTGTCCTTGGCCATCCCCACGGCATCCTCCGCCGCACCTGCCACGGCTTCCCCGGCCCGCTCCGCCGTCTCTTTGCCCATCTCCATGGTCTTCTTGGCCGCCTCTGCTGCTGAGCCGGCGATTCCACCACCACCATACCTTTTGCCCACAATAACACATGTACACGTACTACTTTGTCAGTTATTACGAAGTATAAAATGGATGTCCAAACGATCAGTCTTGAGCATACATACCGAGGCTCGTCGGAGCGCGGCCGCTGAAGCTTCATCCACGTCAACTTCGCCCACGCGCGGAACGCGTCCAGCCGGCTGTTGAACCCGGGGATGCCATGGCCGACGGCGTGTTCCACCGGCTCGGCGCCGGAGCGGCTGCCACCCCCCACGCCTGGTCCCTCCACCGGCGGCGGCGACGACATCAGGAACGCCGCAACGGAGGCCACGAGCAGCACGATGAGGACGATGGTGATGGATATGGTCGCGCTTCCCTTCGCCGCCGGCGGTGCCTCTGCGCCGCTGCCGCCGTTATGGTTGTCGTCCGCCATATCGTTCAGAACTTCAGTAGAGACCGATGCTATGCTATCACGACTAAACGCGCACACGGACGGAGTAGCTGTGAAAGAAGTGTTCCGACGTGTGAACGGATCGACACGTGAAGGAGGACTACTAGAGCGCGCGATTGTTGCGAGGCGTGGCACGGAAGGGACACGTCGCCGGGACGTGTCGGGTCCAGGGGGTTTGCCCGATACACGAGGGACCGACCTACGCTACGCGGGGCATCACGGTCGGGGGGCGTCTCTATCTTCCATTCTCAAGATCAGACGGTCCGCACCCCGCTGGGTTACATTTGATGATCGAGAGACCAGAGCTTTGCTAATTTGCATTCCCTAAATATGGGCCGGCCACGCGGAAGATTCGAGGCAGTGGGATTTTTCTCGGCCCGGTCCGTTTCAAACAAGTCCATGAGCCATGGTATACTATCGGCCTGCTAGCACCCCTGAGCCTCAGACAGGCCCATGGATCCACTAATATATTGCATAGCCACCAAATACGCCTTTTTTTTGCGCCGATAACCCTACTTTCATGATGTCTCGACGATGACAACAGTCATAATAAAACAAGTATTTCTCCTGATTCTGAATAATAAGAGTTTGCTCGTTTGACATTACACGTAGCTATATATAACGTCTACTATAGTGACAATTTGCATTGCAATTGGCAAGACCGATTTTACATTCAATGTTGAAATTTGAAAATTGATGTGTCATGACTCTAGATCTCAATAGATTTGATAATTATTACAAGGAATTCAGAAACGAATGGATACTGTTGCGAAGATTATTTATCAATAGTCTTAGTTAAACTTCAAATATTATTTAGTACACTAGGATTTGATTCTAGTTCATGCCACGGAGATGGAAGTTATTCATTTCATAAATTTTTGTTATTTAATTTTTTAGCTCAAATTCATAATACACAAACCAATAGTCCAAATGTAATGATCAGCTACGTAGGAGCTACTTTGAGTTATTGGTTGTTGAAGCTTGCAACTAGGTCCCACTTTCTTATAGAGAGATATTTGGAACTTTAACCTCACATTCACACTATCCTCTAAGTCAAGTAAATATTGGGGAGCATTGTTCAAGGACCTCCTTTGAGATTAACGGTAAATCTTGGGAGTTACTTGATGCAATGATTAACCCTTTGCTTACCACAACGCCAGACTACAAGGTGACCCTCCCCCAGGCTCCACCCCCACCCCCACCCTAGTGGTTTATTCTTAAAATTTAAACCTTTTTACATCTTTGTTTATAAAATACACCATAATTTACTCGAGATAAATATATATGTCCACAACGAAAATAGCTAGGGAACTAGGGTTTAGGTGGACCTAATTTTAAGAATAATTTAAAAAATATATTCAAAGTTTTAGAAAAATATGAAGTAAACCAAGCACATACTTATTACCTTGATACTTACTTGTGCAAATTTTAAGAAACAATACAATACTATGTGGCATGCAAAAAAATAGAAGATATAACTTAGCATTCACACAATCACCATACACACAATCAATGGAAAGATTAGCATGAATATGGCACATAAATCAATCATTCTCTTTATGCAAATAGAAAATGGAACTTAGCATTCACACAAGCACATACTTAAATCAATCATCCCCTTTCTGCAGTGCATTCACACAAGAGCATAAAGCTTAGCATGAACATGATACAAAACTCAAACGATGCTACCATTTGCAACAATCAGATTTTCTTTGGTAAGCTTGTACTTTGCATTTCCAAATCTGGTCAAGTTCCCATTTCCATCAAGCAATCCAACCAAGATAATGTTGTGCCAAAGGGGCTCAACATGCCTATATTACTTGAGGACTAGGGCCGTTCAGTCTCCAAGTGTACATCTGATCTTCCAATGATTTGTGCTCTATCATTATTTTCCATCTTCGCAACACCAAAATTACCTGCTATGTAGTTTGTGAAGAGCTCTCTAAAAATCTAATAGGGTAGGTAAAATTGGGGCTGGCTCGACACACAAGGGACAGCCTATTCATCTCATTATATGGATCAAGGGGTTACATGGTTAGGTACAATACACATCTAACTCTATGTATATATGTATTCTCACACCCTCCCTCAATCTCAACCGGTTAACAAGAGGGTGAGACTGCGCCTACAATGATCATACAAAGGAAACAGAAGTGGTTTAGTAAAGATATCAGCAACTTGATCCTTGGATGAGATGAATCGAATTTGCAGCTTCTTCTGAGAGACTTGCTCATGAACAAAGTGGAAATCAACTTCAATATGCTTTGTCCGTGCAGGAAAAACTGGGTTAGCTAACAGGTAGGTGGCACCAATATTGTCACACCATAATACTGGCGGTTGAGTTTGTACAACTCCAAGCTCCTATAACAAGGACTGAATCCAGATAATCTTTGTTGTAGCATTTGCCAGAGCTTTATACTTAGACTCGGTGCTGGACCATGAGACAGTAGACTGCTTACGAGCACTCCAGGCGATCAAGTGTCCTCCATAAAAGATGTTAAATCCCCATGTGGATCGCCGATCGTCCATACTACCAGCCCAGTCTATATCGAAGAACGCAGACAACAGAGTAGAGGAAGAAAACCAAAACTGAATACCAATGTCAATTGTGAACCGTACATAGCAAAGGATACGCTTGACAGCAGCCCAATGAGGAGTACGAGGCTCAGAAAGATATTGACACACCTTGTTGACAACAAAGGACAAATCAAGATGTGTCACTGTAAGATACTACAGTCCACCAACAATATTGTGATACTGCGTGGCTTCCTTAGACGAAAGAGCATCACCATCAACACTGCAAAGGCGCTCGGAAGAGGACATAGGAGTAGTATCCGGGGTGCACTTCAACATATTAGCACGCGCGAGAAGCTCTAGAGCATACTTACGCTATCGAAGAACAAGACTACCAGAAGAGGATGAATCAACCTCTATGCCCAGAAAATAGTGGAGAACTCCAAGATCTTTCACAGATAAATCAGCTCGAAGTTCATAGATCAACCGAGGAATAGCAGTAGCAGTGGAGCTAATAACAATGATATCATAAACATAGACCAAGAGATAAACAGTCACATCTAGCCTCTGAAGAATAAAGAGTGATGTATCAGCCGTCGAAGGTCTAAAACCCAGCTTGCCAAGCATAGAACTAAGGCGAGCTTGCCATGCACGAGGAGCTTGCTTCAACCCATAGAGAGACTTGCCCAGAATTATGTTAGTGGACATCATTTTATGTGAGTTTTGTTGATGCTTACAGTTCGTTTCACATGGCTTTATTTATTTTAGCACAAATCTGTTGTTTATGATGTATTCATTCAGAATCAAAAGCATGTTGAGTGTATTCTTGGTCGTAAAATCTTACATGTCCAAACTTATTGGGGTGGAAAATATGAGAAACTCCATCCCTTCTTTCACAGTTTAGGCATCGTGTGGCTTGTCCCCACACCCATCAACAAAATGGTACTGCTGAATGAAAACACCGACATATTGTTGAGACCGGTCTTACTCTACTTGCTCATGCCTCTATTCCATTGTGTTATTTGAATGATGCTTTTGCTACAGCCTGTTTTCTTATAAATAGGTTGTCTAGTCGTACCATTGATATGAAGACTCCCCTTGAGCGTCTTCTTCATGAAACTCCTAACTATACCTTTTTAAAGGTGTTTGGATGTGCCTGTTGGCCTCACCTTCATCCTTACAACAGTCATAAGCTTGATTTTAGTTCCAAAAAGTGTGTTTTTCTGGGCTATAGTGCTTTACACAAATGGTACAAGTGTCTCCATGTTCCGTCTACTCCATGTTCCGTCTAATAGAGTGTATATCTCTAGGGATGTTATCTTCGATGAGAGTCATTTTCCCTTTGCCAATATGCCCAACGCACACCTCTCACCACCAAATATGGAGTCCTCTTTACTTTCCAAAGACCAATTTATGGATATTGCATATGATCCGCCTTTGCTTGCTAATTATGGTGCAGGTAATCCCCGAGGAGTTCGCTTGGAGCTTCTCACGCTAGAGGTCCATGTGCCTCATGTCGATCATGTGCCTGTGCCGCATGTCGATCTGGTGCATGGCGTGCATGGCTCTCCCTCGGGCTACGCACCAGCAGCCGGCTCTGCCTCGGCCTTTCCTTCGCCTGGCCCAACTGGCCGGGATGAGCCCACTAATTACGGCTCGCCCAGCCACACCCTCACGAGCGACATGGACACTATGTCTCCCACCTCTACTAGGCCTCTATCGCCTCCTCCTACTGGGTCACCGCCCTCTTCACCATCAGCTGCACCGTCTTCATTACCCGCAGCTGGGCTGCCACCTGAGCCTGCTGCCCTGCCTCCTGGCCCAGTAACACGGTTGCATCGCAGCATTTCACAGCCCAAGGTCTGAATTGATGGTACTGTGGCCTGGAATACTATTCTTGTTGTGTTTGCTGTGTCGAAGGATACTGCTGAACCCCATGATTTTCGATAGGCTCTCAGTGTTCCTCATTGGCGCACTGCTATGGAGGCAGAATTCTCGGCTCTGAAGGATAATGGTACGTGGACTCTTGTACCACCTATTTCTGGTGTTAATCTGATTGATTCTCGTTGGGTTTTCAAAGTTAAGCTTCATGATGATGGATCCATTGAGCGTTACAAGGCGTGTCTAGTTGCTAAAGGGCTTAAGAAACAATATGGTCTGGACTATGAGGATTTAAGCAGTAGAGGGGCCAGCTTGAGCGTGTGCGTCGTGGGAGACCGCCATGGACATGGCGAGTTGACACTCAGTACTGCTGCCAGTGTTGTCGATGTCGAGGAAGTCCTTGTTGAACTGCTTGAAGCAGCACGACAAGGTGTGGCCAGGGATGCCGCAAAGTCGGCAGATGACATCGCAGTTGCTGCCCTTCCCTTTAGGTCCAGGAGCACCAGCATGAGGTGGTGCAGGTGGAGGCGGTGCATAGGCGGGAACTGGAGCAGGCGGACGGTACGGAGGCGGTGACGGGCGGTACATAGGCCGGTAGCCGGTGCCGTAGGCTGCAGTCGGAGGAGCACCATAGGCAGTAACGTGGGCAACAGGGAAGTGTTGCGACGCAGCCCTGGCACACATTGCCAAGACACGGTGCTCTGTAGCCTGAAGCTGAGCATATAGATCACGAAGGGGTATAGGGCCCTGGCGCGCATTGACGACCTCATAAAGGGGGTCGTAGTCACTGTCGAGTCTAGCAAGAAGATAGGAGATGAACTCGGCGTCACGAAGAGGTTCACCGATGTTGGCCAGCGAATCAGCAAGAGCCTTCATCTTGTGGAAGTAGACATTGATGGTCAAGTCATGTTTCTTCAACTCTGCCATCTGTTGGTGGATGCTGAAGGAGCACGCAATTGTTGGGGATCGCAGCAGAAAACAAAAATTTCCTATGTTAGAACCCCCAAAACTGCCTAGGATCTATCTATGTAGTAATGCAGTAACGACCGATGTGTAGAGATACATACCCTTATTGACAGTACGCGGTTAATGTTCCGCGGGGAACGTGGTTGAAGTAGTCGTACTCATAGCCGACGTAAAGGTCGCGAAGCTCCTCGTAGGTCACACCTTGCTCCTTCTTCATCTTCATCGTGCAACAGCTTCAGCTCACGACATTCAAGCGCTCCAAGAGTTGGGCCTCGTGTCTTCGTACACATCCGGTGCACGATGAGACCTCCGGCTCCCCGATCCCGTCGGGAGTGTGAAATATCTGGCTAGGAATCCCTGCAGCGCAACGGCGTACTACAAGTGTTCCTCGACCGCACAACCCAGACATGGGTCCATGGTCACAAGGTATAGAGAGAGAGAGGGAGAAAGTCAACCAAATGACTTCTCAAGTTGTGTGTTTAATCCCACCCATGGGCACCCCTTTATATAGGCGGAGGGGGTGTGCCCTCCACATTAGGTTAGCCATGTGGGACTATTAATAAAGGAAAAATATCAGGTATTTTCGTCCTGGCCGGATGGGCCAAAAGTACTCAGCCCAACAGCCAAACAGAAAATAGACAATAAAAAGAAAAGGGGTAGCCAGCCTGGGGCTCAGCCGGCAGGGTGGGCCGACCTGCCCCCCGCGGCCCAGCGAGCTGGCAGCAGCCAGCGCCCAGTGGCCAGGTGGGCCGGTGCTAGCCCCGCGGCCTAGCAGCTCTCACGTGGCGCCGGTCTGGTGAGGCGAGCCCGGGTGGGCTGGCCACCTCGGTAGCCTGCTGGCTCCCGCGGCCTGGGTGGGCCGGTAGCCTGCCCGCGACCCACCTGCCTGAGCGGCCCGCCCGCCCGCCTTGCTCCCTGGCGCCCGCGTGGACCAGGTCAAGCAGGCTGGGTGGCGGCCGGCGGCTGTGGCACGCCTCGTGCGGTGGATACTATCCGCCGCACAGTGGGCTGGGTTGTTCTTTTTTTTCTTTTTCCATTTCTTTTTATGCAGCTTTTCTTCTAGGCCTTTTTCATCCGGGATTTGGCCTAATAAAAAAGTTGTCTTTATAAATCTTAATATAAATATTATTTATAATATATTAATTCACAATTAACATATAATAAATATATATTTAAATTTCCATTTATCCGAAAATACTTTTTCGGGTCTTTTTCTTTATTATTTCTCCAAACAACTTCGGATCTCTCCGCGGAATAATTTCGGCTTTCTCTCTTTCTCTACTGTGATTCCTTCTTACAAATGATCGCTCTCATCGTACCCTTAAGTGTATCCTCTCACGACTCGGGAATGCTCTAGACATGATCTGTATCAATGATCAACAGAGGGACCAGGGATGTCCATGTGACCTCTATGCATTCCTGATGACAATGCCGTTTGAACCGCTAAATGTATCATCCTCTTCCTTTTGTTTCTCGATGCAACTTGTCTGAGATCCGATCATTGGTATCCCATGCCTTGTTTAATATCGTTCACAACAAGTTCTGTTTTCTTGTTACCGTGATATTACATCCCCGTGACCTAGTCACATGTTGCAACATTTATGGATGTAATCTCACCAAGCCGGCCGTATGTATCTTTACCCGTCATGTGGGTGAACAAATCTCGGTCTTGAAGTCACATGTCATCTACTGTTCCTTCGGAATACCCAACGTACACCTTTATAACCACTGTATTACCAAGTGGCGCTTGATGCAGTCTAAGCAGCCTCGGGAAATAGTGAGTAATATGAGATCACGGTCGAAGGAGAAGGAGTCTAGGTATAGTTGTTGTAACAATGAACTATATGACTTGATCATGTTGCAATCCTTCGAGGAATGTCCAATCACATCATTCTCCAATGATATGATCCCGTTGTCAGTCGGCATAAATGCCCATGATCTTGAAACCCAGATCATCCTCATGACCAACGAACTAGTATGAATAGAGGCTACTAGGGACTTTATTATTTCATACCACACCTGTACCAATGTTTCTACTTGGCACAGTTATAGCACAATATGAAACTATTATAAACTAATTGAGATATGACAATAAAAACCTATTTATTATTTGCCTCTTAGGCATATCTCCTTCAGTCTCCCACTTGCACTAGAGTACAAATAATCTATCTCGCATTTTACTCATATAAACCATATACCATATGCGTTTATAGATTATGCATTCTCATGGGAAACGTCATGTCCATGTTCTGTTTTACCAGATCATTATGTCTTTTGCAAATCTTTAATGTCTTCCTAATTTTGACATTCACACCATTATATTATAATGGGTCAAAGCATTTGTTTTTCAATCAAAGTGAGACTTTTGTTTCTAGTGTTTATGATGACGGTCGTTTTCACCGTTGTCATCTAAACTTCGAAACACACTTTGTTATCCTTTGTGTATATACTATAGTCATGGCAGCAGAATGAGGCCGGATTCTAGGAGCTTACGGTGACTTTAGATCAACCTCAAGGGCTTTCTCATGGGCACTAGGCCCTGGGACACATCATTCTATGTTAAAAGCGAACTAGCCCCGCTATAACATTATACATCACATCAGATGGAGCTTTTATACTTCTATATCTATGTAGATCCTAGTGCATGAAATGCAACTATGCCACCTACATTGCTTCTTGCTACTTAAGTACAAACTTGATTCTGGTTCAGTGATTAACTCAAGAATCACTTAAAGACATGTTCTTACAGTTAAGAGCTAGTCCTTCCAACCAGAACCTTGGGTCACATTATGTCGAGATACAACATGGTTATATGGAAGAACCTATGACTGGGTCATAGGAGATGCAACGCATCTCTTTCTTTCAACCATAGTTGCAATACTAACTCAATGCTTCATATAGTAAGAACTACTTTCTTACCTTGTTTCATTCTGAGCTTCTTCAAAATCTTGCTTAGGATATTCTGAACATCTTTCAGAATCAAGTCCGGGAAGCATTCGACATTCAGTGTTTATTAAACTCACCAATCTATCTCGATAGATCTTATTGTTAATAACTTCAACTTCATCCTTATTTATCTAACTTAAACATTATTAACACTAATCACATCATTCACATATGTCGTCCACATATCCCAGAATGATTTCACGCTCCCACTCAAATATGACATTCATGTTTGAGATCTAGGGATTTCACTTAGCTCCCACTCAAAATATGTCAGCTACATATTATGAATTAGCCAAGCTGATTTGCTCCCACTCAAATCTAGGTCCTCTCGATAATCTTGGACATTCCAAAATTCCTTGATCACTATCAAATTGAGAATTCCACTAACGAGATTTCAATGACCATTCATTTCTCGTACTTAGGTCCATCACGCTTCTTTGTAATTCGTAGGTATGTCTTGTTCAAAACATGACAAGTGAATCAATAATATAATTCCACAAACTTGTAGAATATATAGTTGAATCCTACTTTCTTTAGTAAAAGTATTCCCTGAAACTTTATGATCATTATCATTGATTTCTCCTCTATTTGTAGAATTTGGTTTCACGAAACAAATTCTGCTGCAACACTCAACAGTCCAGAGGTAAGGTCAAATACCTTGTTTTGATCTTTTACTTTCTTCCACATGTATCTTCATCAAGACACATCAACATTGGTCAATAACAGGTTTGCCCCTTTGTGGAAGATGCATTCATAGCTTCCTAAGAATGCTCTACAAAGACATGTTTATTTGCCACGACTTCGACTTATCAAAATCTCTAGAAACTCGAACTTGCCATAACACTTATGGTGTTGTTTCCACGAATCTTTAGATGTTCCTTTATATTTCAAATGAGTGTTTTCTTATTTTGATCTTTAACCCTAAACGATAAGTATAACCCCTATAAGAGATAATATGTATCTAATACAAAATGATTATGATGTTTAAACATTTCAACACAGTTTGAATTCATCCAATTATCATAGTTTGTGAAACATCTTTCACAAGTTCCTTTTATGCTAATCTTAACCTGAATACTTTAGTTATGTCGATCAAATCGAAGAGACTTCGTATTCTTGTTAATTTCAATATCCTCCTTTAGTTATGAACTCAATTGAACAATTCAAATCATTTCATAACTTCATGTTTCATTGAGTAAATACACTTATTCACTTAAGTCCACAATAAATGATTTCCACTACTTGTTGAAAATATGATACTTTATTATGTATAAGTTTCAACATTTCTTCGCATATCACCGTTTTACCAGAATGCGGAGTTTTAGTCATTCTGCCCAAGAGGCATGGTTTTGCAAAGTCTCTAGATTAAGCATCTAGGACCCCGATCTTTCATAAAGAACCTGCAATAACCAAAATGACTTAAACTATAGTATCATTTCATTATTAAACTTTGGATATATTTTAGCATTCTAATATTTTATAAATGTTTAAACTGTTATCATTAACATAGTGATGAGAATAACTTGTTTATAATCGTAATGTGACCATGATGGTATTGTTCATAGGAATATTACAAACTGGCTTGTAATTTGTTCATATGAATAATCGTCTCGCCAAAAGCAAGACACACAAACAAGGATTACAAATTTATATTCGAGTTCACTAATCCAAATGACAAATTTCGAGGAAAGAGGTGATGTCGGCCATCAACTATTTTGCTTGACGTCATCAAGTCACGTTGCCTCACAACCAGCAATTCTCAAGCAGATTCTCCTGTTTTCACAAAACGGGACAAGTATCAAATACTTTGCAAACTGCAACGAGTTTTGCAAAAACCACATTTATAATTTTGTATATCTAACATATACCTTTTCATCCATGACTTCCATTCGCAATCAAGCCCTTCCAAGACTTCTCAACTCTAATGCAAGGTTGCTAAGTGTTTTTCCAAACATTTTAGAGTCATCGAATTATCTCCTAATGGTTATTGTATCAAGAAGAGAAGATCACCTTTTACGAGGATATCCCTTAGGCGTGGGTATTAATCTATGAAGTTGGAACCTTTTGCTAAGTTCCAAATTAAGCAATATATTCCCATGGTCGCAAACGACCTCAATGGGATAGGCCAAGATCTACTAAGATATTTGCAAACAGACATCTAGACTAAGTTTATAATAAGAGATCAATTTATAATTGGTCTCCACTAAAATTGTCATCCCCTAGACAATTTTAATGATCGCATGATCCCTATCCTCTACACCTCCCCCGATCATCACAGCCATCAGTGAAGTATCAAAGGTAGACATTCACTAATGTCAATCACATCATCCATGTGACTCATGCTCGATCTTTCGATCTCTTGTGTTTCAAGGCCATGTCTGCACATGCTAGGCTCGCCAAATCTAACTTATGTGTATTCACTGTGCAACATGGCTTACACCCACTATATGCGAACATAGATATGTCTGACACCCATGCCTGTACCATGGATCGCCTCATACCGAAGAACTTTCTTGGTGGTGCACACCGAAGGGGAACACGGAACATTGGAATTAAATAGGGATTATCTTATTTTCCACCATTGAGTATCTAAATACTAGCACACAATAAGATGTAAAACAGGTATCAACATCATATGTATAATGTGATATGATATGGTGCTTCTCGCGCCTTGATCTTCATCGAGCGCTCCGACATGATCTCCATCTTGCCCTTGGTTTGACGCCAAGTCCACGCCGCCTCCACCAGGTCGTTCATTGAAACGATGACTATTACTATACTACTTAGTAACAGAAAAGTAAACTACTTTACCTTCGCAACGACCAATATCATATCATAATCACATGCCCCCTGCAAAATAAAGTTAGACGCCTCCACTTTATCTATTGCAAGTTTTACATGGTTGTTAGGGCTTTCACACTAGAACCGCTTCTAATGTACGAACTTTCCAACCACAACAGGGATCCGATAGTTGTCTCTACTATACCCCTTTCGGGGCCCTCCATTGTAAATGCTATATCAACTATCGAATGAGAGACAGACACCCGCTAGCCACTTATACGGTACAAGCCGTATGTTGAGTGTGGAACCAGTCTCACGTACGAATACGTGTAAGGTCGGTCCGGGCCGCTTCATCAAACAATACCGTGATATAAACAAGTAAACGTTAGAGGGTAACAACTAAGGGATCAATTCCCGCACAATACTTGTGCGTACTGGCCGTACAACACTCCTACGCATAGATCGGCTCTGATACCACTATTGGGGATCCCAGCAGAAAACAAAATTTTCTTACGTTGGAACCCCAAAAACTGCCTAGGATCTATCTATGTAGTAATGTGGTAACGGCCGATACGTAGAGAATACATACCGTTGTAGACCGTACGCGGTTAATGTTCCGCGGGGAACATGGTTGAAGTAGTCGTACTCGTAGCCGACCTCAAGGTCGCGAAGCTCCTCGCAGGTCACCCCTTGCTCCTTCTTCATCTTCATCCAACAGTTCAATCAGCCACCGTCAGTCGCCAACGGATCCAGTACACGTGCTGACCGGGGGCATGGCCACACCAAAGACGTGTCTCTCCCCTCTCAAACCCTCTCGTGTCTCCCACCTCCCTCTCCCCCTTGAGAGTCGCCCCCTCCGCCCCGGGCCAATCGGAAGCTCCTCCTGGCGGCGATGCCGGCCGGAGGGTGCCAAGGAGCGGCGCCGGACCTAGTAGCTTAGGTTTTAAGGTTAGTTTTAGCAGTAGTTATCCCCATGTGGCAATTTGGAGTAGGACGCCAGTTCCCATCGGCCGGATCTGGCGTGCCCGATGCTTCTTCTCCCTCGAGGCACTGCTCCGGTGGCAGAATCAGTGGCAAGATCGGAGCCTGAGGCTAGGCATCTCCAAGAATAAGGTTGTCCTCCCTGTTCTCTAGAGGTCCTCCGCCCTGACGCTCATCCACGGTGCCAGGCGATCCCCGGTGACGCTGTCCGTCGAGGTTCCATGGTGGGATCTGGACGAAGACAGTGAATCCGGAGAGACCTCCTTCAATAAGTGGATCGTGGATGCTCCAGCTCGTCAACACTGCTATCTTCTACGCCCGCCTCCCCGAGTCCGTGGTAGGTTCTTCGGGTCTGATGGTGAGCCATTTCTCACTGTGTGATGTGCGCGTGCTGTTTCTCCTCTTGCTTTGTCTCCCTCTCTGTTTGTCCTCTTCTCCTTGAGCTCCATGGTGGGGATTGGGGAAGAGGCTCATAGAGATGAAGCTCAGCGGGGGTGGATTTGGGGTCAAAGAACCTTCTCATCTGGGAGCTTATCTTCTGCGTCAAAGAAGACGCCGAAATCCTTGGCCAAGAAGGCCTTCTACATGCCGGTATGCTCCTGTGACTCTTCAACCTCCATCGGGAGGCCCCGTTTGAGCTCAGACGCTGGGCGCGTCGCCGGGCCGGAGGCAAGTGGCGTAGTCCCCGTCTCCGTCCATGGCTGCAGTGGCCTGAGCTCGTTGCTCCGCAGTGGTGAAGAGGAAGGACTAGATTGTAATTCCAATTTTTTTAGCAAGGTCCTTTCTACAAATGCCGGAGGCCCATGTGTAATTTTATTTTCTTATGGGGTTCTCTGTAATTTCTCTATACCTCCACTGTTATATTAAATGAAGGTTCCAGCCCCTTCTGGGGCACTCCGTTGTTCAAAAAAAAACTTCATTGTGCAATAGCTCCGGCTCATGACATTCAAGCGCCCCAAGTGTTTCGCCTCGTGTCTTCGTACACATCCGGTGCACGATGAGACCTCCAGCTCCCTGATTCCGCCAGGAGTGCGGAAGTTGATATCCGGCTAGGAATCCCTGCAGCGCAACGCGTGTACTACAGGTGTGCCTCGATCGCATAGCCCAGACTTGGGGCCATGGTCACAAGGTATAGAGAGAGGGAGGGAGAAAGTTAACCAAAGGACTTCTCAAGTTGTGTGTTTAATCCCACCCATGGGCACCCCTTTATATAGGCGGAGGGGGTGTGCCCTCCCCATTAGGTTAGCCATGTGGGACTATTAATAAAGGGAAAATATCAGGTATTTTCGTCCTGGCCGGATGGGCCAAAAGTACTCAGCCCAACAACCAAACAGAAAATAGACAATAAAAAGAAAAGGGGCAGCTAGCCTGGGGCTCAGCCGGCCGGGTGGGCCGACCTGCCCCCCGCGGCCCATCGAGCTGGCAGCAGCCAGCGCTACAGCGCCCAGCGGCTGGGTGGGTCGGCGCCCGCCTCGCGGCCCAGCAGCTCCCGTGCGGCGGCGGTCTGGTGAGGCGAGCCCGGGTGGGCTGGCCACCTCGGCGGCCTATTGGCTCCCGTTGCCCGGGTGGGCCGGTAGCCTGCCCGTGGCCCAACTGCCCAAGCGGCCTGCCCGCCCGCCTTGCTCCTTGGCGCCCGCGTGGGCCGGGTCGAGTAGGCTGGGTGGCGGCCGGCGGCTATGGCACGCCCCGTGCGGTGGATACTACCCACCGCACAGTGGGCTGGTCCATTTTTTTCTTTTTCCATTTCTTTTTCTGCAGCTTTTCTTCTAGGCCTTTTCCCTCCGGGATTTGGCCTAATAAAAAAGTTGTCTTTATAAATCTTAATATAAATATTATTTATAATATATTAATTCACAATTAACATATAATAAATATATATTTAAATTCCCATTTATCCGAAAACACTTTTCCGGGTCTTTTCCTTTATTCTTTCTCCGAACAACTTCGGATCTCTCCACGGAACAATTCCGGCTTTTTCTCTTTCTCTACTGTGATTCCGTCTTACAAATGATCGCTCTCATCGTACCCTTAAGTGTATCCTCTCATGGCTCGGGAATGCTCTAGACATGATATGTATCAATGATCAACAAAGGGACCAGGGATGTCCATATGTCCCCTATGCATTCCTGATGACAATGTCGTTTGAACCGCCAAATGTAGCATCCTCTTCCTTTTGTTTCTCGATACAACTTGTCCAAGATCCGATCATTGGTATCCCATACCTTGTTTAATCTCGTTCACAACAAGTTCTGTTTTCTTGTTACCGTGATATTACATCCCCGTAACCTAGTCACATGTTGCAACATTTATGGATGTAATCTCACCAAGCCGACCGTATGTATCTTTACCCGTCATGTGGGTGAACAAATCCCGGTCTTGCAGTAACATGTCATCTACTGTTCCTTCGGAATACCCAACGTACACCTTTATAACCACTATATTACCAAGTGGCGCTTGATGCAGTCTAAGCAGCCTTGAGAAACAGTGAGTAATATGAGCTCACGGTCTAAGAAGAAGGAGTCTAGGTATAGTTGTTGCAACAATGAACTATATGACTTGATCGTGTTGCAATCCTTCGAGGAATGTCCAATCACATCATTCTCCAATGATATGATCCCGTTGTCAGTCGGCATAACTGCCCATGATCTTGAAACCCAGATCATCCTAATGACCAACGAACTAGTATGAATAAAGGCTACTAGGGACTTTGTTGTTTCATACCACACCTGTACCAATGTTTCTACTTGGCATAGTTATAGCACAATATGAAACTATTATAAACTAATTGAGATATGACAATAAAAACCTATTTATTATTTGCCTCTAGGGCATATCTCCTTCAGCAATGGATGACGACGCAAAGGCGCTGTTGAAGGTCTCCCAGGCTTCATGTGCGGTGTGGGCAAACATCACCATACCGAGCACACCCTCCATCATAGATGAGACGAAGGCCAAGAGGATGGACTGGTCCTGCTGGATCTAGTGTTGATATGCTGGATTGGCCTAAGGCAGCATCACCCCACCGACGTGCATGACACCGACGTGATTAGGAGGGCAGGGCAGCAAGCCATCACATTACCCCATGAGCAGCTGGCTTCGAAGGAGGGGAGCGACATACGCCTTCCAGAAGATAAAATTCTCGCTATTGAGGTGGATGGTGATGGAAGGTTGGATGTTGATGATGTCGGGCAGCGCGGTGTTGGAGAAGGTCAGCATCGAGGTGTTGGTGAAGGTAGCACCAGCCAGATGGGCAGGCGGCGGTGGGAGTTTTCCAGCCACCGAGGTTGGTGCAAACCCCGCCAGGTCATTGGTGTACGCAGCGCCCATCTGAGGGTGCGAAATCAGACTGCCCATTGATGGTGGCATGTTGAAGGCAGCGGGTGCAGTGGACGAAGACACGGCGAGGGCGTCGGTGTATAGCACCACCAGATGGTCGGTGTACGACGCGACAAAGAGGAGCGCCATGGGGACAGATGACGCGACGAAGGGTGCGGTCATCATGGGGATCAACGGCGTGACAGGGGCGCCGATGTCACAGGGAGAGAAGATGCGGAAGAAATGGGGGTTGAAGGTTCGAGAAAACGATGGCGGTGGCGGAAGAGGTGTGCGGCGGCTAGGTCAAGGGGCTAGCTCTGATACCATGAAAACCTAATAGGGTAGGTAGAATTGGGGCTGGCTCGACACACAAGGGCTGGCTGTTCATCTCATTATATAGATCAAGGGGTTACGTGGTTAGGTATAATACACATCTAACTCTACATATACACGTATTCTAACACTCTCTTCAATATGTAGCATGTATTGTACCACAACTTTCCGCAATCCAAGTCATCTCATCATCATCTGCAAGGCTGATGGTATCATCAGTAATTGTAGTGATCCACTCCTCAAGAGTGGAACCAGCATTGTCATCATGTTCTTCATGCATGAGAAACATAATATCCTCAACCGTAGTAATCAGACTCCTCTCACTATCACTATATGTTTGTTTTTTAACTTTTTCATTATGTTTGTCTTTCTTCCATTGTTCGTAATGCCACTTAATGTGGCCTTTCTCATGAAAGTGATGGCACAAATAATCAAAATACTTGTTTTTGCCTTTTGATGTGATTCTACTTATTTCTACTCTTCCTTCTCCCTTGTGAGTTAGGCATGTACCCGACATTGGCCTGAATCCATGATTCCCGCCCGCGACGACCTCTGACGATCAAGGACCCGAAGGCCTGGATCTAGAAGCTCACCAAGCAAACTAACCTCAGCCGACCAAACTGGTGGGGCTGCAAGATGGCTCTCTAGAGACCCAGAAGACCAGACATACGTGCAAGGAAGATAGCAGATCACTATTACGTGCAAGCCAGTATGAAGACCTAACATGACTAAGAAGGACTCAGCTACCATCAACCCCTATAAGTACCTGAAGACATTCACTACAAGGGAGACATGCCATAATCGCCATAGTCTTCACCATTATCCTTAGTTATAACTCTAGATTCATCTGTCTCGCAGGGTGTTCTTATGAACCCACCGAGATCATCTTGTAGACACATTGTACGGTCTCTCGATCACCTTATGAATAAAGTCTGAGGTATTCCTCCTATTAGCCACATATCTTCGTCTTTAAGATTCAAACCTGCTTGCCCGAGCCATCCACAGAACAAATAACCTCACTTTCGTTCCCCGGAAACGAGCATGTGGAGGGATTGTGAAATTTATCATTCATCAGACTTGGTCACTAAGATTTCAGAATGTGAGGAAGAACCGTTTTTATCAGCAATTTTTTATGGACTCTTCATTTAGTAAATTGGTCTTCACAAGGTTCCAAGCGATAACTCTATTAGGTGTTGGATTGCACATGGTGAATTTGAGGATCTCCAAAGTGTCTGGTAATGATCCAAGTAGAAGCAAGAATCTCACTTCATCATCAAATGTGATTACCATTGAATATAGATGATTTATAATACCCTAAAATTCATTCACATGATCTGTAATTGGAGTTGCCTCCTTGTACCTCAAAAGCATCAATTTCTGGATCAAGAATATCTTGTTGGTACCTTCTGTGTGTGCATACAAATCCTCCAAGTTTTTCCATAAGGTGCATGCATGTGTCTCATCAATGATAAGGAACATTAGCATCCACCCATTGCTGGATGAACCCACAAGCTTGGAGATGAAGTAGCTCCCACTAATCTTGTATCATATCACTGGGCATGTCAGTGGAGAACACCGGCTTCCAGTATTCTTTTGCATACGGCAAGTCTTTCATCTTGCTCTTCCAAACTCGATAATTTGTACCATTCAATGATATCATTATATTGCTATTCACTTCCATCCTCCACCACAAGCAAATGCACTCAGTCCAAAATAATCTTTGCTCCGAAAAATAATACAAACATAACATCAGCTCCGATACCACATTATTGGGGGAGATACACAACCCAACAACTTGTGATGAACTTCAAGGATAGTTTCAATCAACACATGTGCAACGGAAATAAAACAACGAGCAAATTCACAAGTGACATGAGGATCTACGTGAAAAAAAACTCTTCAACTTAAGGAGGAAAAACCATGGCTATGGACCAACTGGTTCACACAAGTTCCACTATAAGAAACATGGGTACATAGTATTCTCTAGAACATGTAGAGATATTCAACACATTCAGCATGTTGCCAACCGGTAAAACAACAACGGCGACAACGACAACAGCAACAACAATAGCAACATCAATAGCAGCAGAACAACAACAACAACGACAACAACAACAAAAACAACAAAAGAAAAGCCTATGACAAAGCAGAGATGTCATCGTTTTTGTCCTCTTCTGTAATTTGCAAACTTTTTTAAACCACCGCTCTTATCAACACTAAACTTGCTATAAAAGCAGGCATATGTACTCCGAACATACATGCAATGGAAATAAAACACCGAGCAAATGTGCAAGTGACACATGGATCTATGTGGAAAAAACTCTTCAACGTGAGGACGAAAAACCACGGCTATGGACCAACTGGTTCACGCAAGTTCCACTATCAGAAACCTGGGTACAAAGTCTTATCTAGAATAACTAGAGATATACAACATACGCAGCATGTTGCCAGTCGGTAGCAGCAGCAACAACAACAGCAACAACAACAGCAACAATAACAGCAGCAACAACAACAAGAAAGATTATGACAAAGCAGAGATGGCATAGTTTTTGTCCTCTTCTGTAATTTGCAAACGCTTGTTAAACCACTGATCCGAACAACACCAAACTTGGTAGATTCAAATGTGCAAGTGACACATGGATCTATGTGGAAAAAACTCTTCAATGTGAGGACGAAAAACCACGGCTATGGACCAACTGGTTCACGCAAGTTCCACTATCAGAAACCTAGGTACAAAGTCTTATCTAGAATAACTAGAGATATACAACATACGCAGCATGTTGCCAGTCGGTAGCAGCAGCAACAACAACAGCAACAATAACAGCAGCAACAACAACAAGAAAGATTATGACAAAGCAGAGATGGCATAGTTTTTGTCCTCTTCTGTAATTTGCAAACTCTTGTTAAACCACTGATCCGAACAACACCAAACTTGGTAGATTAGCAGAGATATGTACTCCCAACATGCATATCAAATTTCAGCTCAATCGAACACCGTTTGCCTGCTCAAAGTGTTTGCCTATCAAGATTGCTCTGTGTTGAAACTATAGCAGTCCGAACTGACTAAACCGCTTCTAAATCTGATGCTACATTGGCCCAAATCTAAAACCAGCTAACCAGATTGAAGCATTTAAAGTAATAAACAACTCACCCAGTTTGGGGCCAATTCAAACCCGTTTGTGTCTCCAAACATCTCCTTCTATCTTGTTTCTCGTGGTATTTTTGTGTGTTCTCTCACACTCACACAATGTCAACCATAATGAACTGCTTGCTCAGGGTGGCTAGGGTTTATTTTTCACTCTTCTCGAGGAACACGTCAACTGTTGGATACGGGATCTCGATCAACGGTTGAAACATGTTAAACTTTACGAGATATTGGGGTGCTAACCCGTCTCGACATGGGTGGACATGACTCAACGTACTCTATATTATATTATCTATCTATAAAGCAATTCATAAATTTACATGCACGATTAGTCAAATGACTTGTCTTGCTTACTTAAAAAAACGAAATCGAAAGGATGAGATAGCAGACTTTTTGTCCATCCGTTGACTGGTGACCTCAGTACACTGTTTCACGCCGCCATGAATGATGCAGTTCGGGTGCTAATTAACTTCATGTCATCACCAAAAATCGCATTTCAGTACAGTACTATATTCATCGATCATTTTTTCTTTATTCAAAGTCAAATCGATTGGGAGGCAGCTACGCGTTGATGGGTTGTACTAGATGAATGGCCGCGGAGCGTAGGCGTTGGAAGATGGATCTCTCTCTTTTTCTGAACGCGTGTCAATGTCGAGATTGATTGAGATGCGGCGGCCTACTACTCCAAAGACAGATCGATGGCAGGGAGGATAATATGAGCCTGGCCGTTGAACCGCGTCGCTAACCCCAGGCCCCACCTGCTAGTCGGTCAATCAAATTCAACTCCATTCGTTTTCAGCTGTAGCTTTTTTATCACATTGTTATTTAACTCTGAAGAGACGTTATCCTATGGCCCACCGAAGCTTAATTCGTCCCTTATCAGTCGCCAGCTAGGTTTCTTTAGATTATTGTTGTGGGGCTACTGTGACATAACCTGAAATTGTCAACGCATACACACTGATCGTCGACTACAAGCTGCACTCTAATAAATTAAGCAAATATTATGCAGGCAACGTACAATGCAGGCGACGAAGTCACACTTAGCAGGAACGTGGTAATTTTGTTGAACCTTCTCGGGCATGTTCATTGCCGAGCCGTGGTTGATGTTTATATTGGTATCTGGGTGTCTTGATGTTTAACTTTTTTTAATACAATTTGTTTGTGTCCATCTCTATGACGATGCGGTGTGGTTCATCTTGATATAAACTCATCACCTGGGTTCAAATCCTCACGGATACGAATTTAAGTTTCTTATTTATACTCGAGGCCAGACTCTCCTAATTCTCATGCAACTTATTCCAAGGATCACGCTTTGGTGTTTTACCAAGATTAAAATTCATGGTACTCATGTCTAATTGTTATGTGCATCCCTAGTTGGTACAATGCGAACCTCGGCCTAGTTGGCCTCCACCTTGCTGCCGGCGTCAGGGAGAAGGAGGAGAAGAGCAAGGAAGTTGGGGAAGACCTGGAGCCTTCCTGCATACGGGATCGAGGAGGAGAAGGCCTAGGACAAGCAGAACGCGAGGAAGGCCGAGAGAAAACCCTAGTTTCAGATCGCCAGCTTCCCCACAGACCGCCGTCGCCCCGCGCCCATTCGACCTCACCATCGGGCCCACGATGAGCTCCTCTGACCCCTAGACATCATGCCTTGCATGCTCGCTTCCTGGAATGCCATAGACTTTCATCGAACACCCTCCCTGCGTCGCCGTGTGTCGCCGCCTTGCTCGTGTGCAGCAGCTGCCGCGCGTCCCTGTCAGATCCCAGTCTATCTGCTCCCAGTTACTCCAACGGCTAAGATGAAAGGAGAAGGAACCAACGGCTGGATTAGGGCTGGCATCGCAGTTACCTCAGACAGAGCTTCCGCCAGCTTAATTACTGTTTAATTATTGTAACTGTACTAATTACTGTACCAGACTATATAAGTCCCAAGTGCCGGGAGCGACAGGGCTATCGAGAATATTACCCAACATCTATCTTTTCCTGTCTTTCCCTTTAAAGTTCTAGGGTTAGATAAATTTTAGCAGAAATCCCCAGTAATTGAGGGTACTCCAAATCGGGAGTTCTTGTCTGATTCCTACTGGGATCTGACAAATTGGTATCAGAGCAGCGGTTTTCGGCCGAAATTTTTTCTCCAAGGAAGGGGATCTTGCGCATCATAGTGAGATCTCTGGCGGCGATACGACAGGGAGTGACGAAGGTGGTTGGGTTCTCTCGTAAAATCCCACCCTCCTCACCCTTGTCACGGCGGCGGGGCAACTAGTCGACGGCGGCGCAGGTGGCGGTAACGCCCATCTTGACGTGGTCGACGGCGGCGGCATAGTTCGGGCGCAAATCTGACGGCTTGTCATGGTTGCCGGGGAACATCTCCCCTGGTGGTAAAATCCCGGTGACAAATCTGATTCGTGCGCTGTTGGCGGCGAGAATCTTTGGAAGGTAGTAGACGACGAAGGAGGCGGGATGCCGAAATCCAAGAACACCGAGAGCGCCGAGGCGGCTGAACTGACAGCGCTCAAACTCGACATAGAACATGTCCACACGCGCACAGAGGAAATCGGCTCCAAATTTGCCGGCGTGGAGGAGAAGCTCTCGACACTGACTGAACAGATGTCGCAACTCACTGCTCTCCTCTCGGCAGAACGCAACAAACCCCCAGACACTGCTCCCGCTATTCTTCACGCAGAAGGATCCTTCCAGCAAGCCAGTGAGACAGAACCTGTTCGTGGCCACTCCCAACCTCCTCATTGGCGCAGGCACATCGAAGCTCCAGATCCAAGGTATGATTTTCACTACCAGGAGATGGCTGACCAGGGAGCGATGCATTATGATTACCCAGAGCAGTACCATGATAATCAACAACAAGACTACTGCTACCAGCCAAACAACCAGTCACACCCATTACCCTTCCCACAACAGCAAACCCAATTTCCTTTCCACTACCCAAACCATAACCCAAATTTCATGCCACCTCTTAACCCTGAATACTACATCCCACCCCCATCCCAATTTTACCACCCTCCACAACCTAACTGGAAGCCATACCACAATATGGCCAACCAACAACCTCAACCAATTCAACCACACCACAACCAACCCAACCCCCAAGCCAACAACAACCAATACCAACAGCAAAACCACAACCCACAATACCACCCCCACCTTGATCAGGAGCATGCTGATAGGCAAGAGGCAGATCAAGAAAGGGGCAACAATTACAGGGGGTATAGACCTCATGAGATAGACAGAGATGCCCAATTCTATAAATCCATAGCCAAAGCTCCAAAGATGGACTTCCCTAGATTTGATGGAACAAACCCTGAAGAATGGTTGCGCATGACAACCAAATATTTCAATATGGTGCATGTACCTGAGACTGCAAAGCTTGACTATTCCCAGCTATACATTACTGGTAAAGCAGATACATGGCTCAGGAATTCAGGAGTGCTCGATGAAAATATGACCTGGCAAGAATTCAGCAAAGTGGCAGTGCAAAGATTTACTATGAGCAGTGAATATGATGATGTGGAAGAATTCAACTCCATCAAACAAGGTCTCTCCTCTGTCAATGACTATACTGATAAATTTGAAGAAAAAAGGGTAGAATACAGGAAGCAGAATCCTGAGGTTAAAGAAGCATACTACATCAAATGCTACATCAATGGCCTCAGAGGAGAAATCACCCACCACATGAAAAACCTGAAACCTACTTCCCTCCATGAAGCAGTCCAATATGCCAGAAATATGGAAAAGGCTACCAAAGCCACAATCTCCAACCAAACTAGGAGATTGTCAGATCCCAACTGGAATCAGACAAGAACTCCCGATTTGGAGTACCCTCAATTACTGGGGATTTCTACTAAAATTTATCTAACCCTAGAACTGTAAAGGGAAAGACAGGAAAAGATAGATGTTGGGTAATATTCTCGATAGCCCTGTTGCGCTCAGCACTTGGGACTTATATAGTCTGGTACAGTAATTAGTACAGTTACAATAATTAAACAGTAATTAAGCTAGCGGAAGCTCTATCTGAGGTAACTGCGACGCCAGCCCTAATCCAGCCGTTGGTTCCTTCTCCTTTCATCTCAGCCATTGGAGTAACTGGGAGCAGATAGACTGGGATCTGACATTGCCCTCTCCTGGAGATAGCACTTGTCCTCAAGTTGCATTGTTTTGGAACCATGTTTGCACTATTTTTGTATAGAAGGCTGGAAATACACTTTTGGTGAAATTGGCGTCCTCCCAAGATGTGTCCTCAGGTGCTAGATTTTCCCATTCGACCAACCATTGTGTCACTAGGACTCCATTTCTAGGTAGTGATCTAGTTTCCACTACTTTAGTAAGTTCAGTTTTGATCTTTCCCTCTGCTGTGATGAGGGGTAGGTCAGGTTGGGTAATAGCATGAGGGCCCAAATGTTTCTTGAGTTGACTGACATGGAATACAGGGTGTATTGTGATTCCATTTGGTAGCTGTAGTTTATATGCCATTGTTCCAATTCTCTGGAGAATTCTGAAGGGTCTATAGAATTTGCTTGCCAGTTTAATGGACTGTCAAATGCCAAAGCTGGCCAGTCTGTATGGCTGCATCTTGATGTACACCATGTCTCCCTCTTGGAATGTCCTCTCTGACCTCTTCTTATCTGCATGTTTTTTCATTCTGGCTTGTACTTGAGTAAGATTTTGTTTGAGTTTGGTCAACATGTGTTGTTTCTCTAGAAGGAAATCCCTGGCTTCATTGTCTTGTGGACCTAGAATAGAGACCTCACTGATCATGGGAGGTGCATACCCATACAATGCTTGAAAGGGAGTAACTTTGAGGGTTGTGTGGTATGTGGTATTATACCACCACTCAGGCAGAGGTAGCCAAGCAGCCCATTTCTTTGGTTCCTGGAAGGTCATGCATCTCAGGTATGATTCCAAGCACTGATTAACCCTTTCAGATTGACCATCAGTTTGGGGGTGGTAGGCAGTACTGAGATTTAGCTTGACATTCCAAGATTTGAACACTTGTTGCCACATTTTGCTTGTGAATATTCTGTCTCTATCTGTATAATGCTGATTGGAGGCCCATGTAGTTTGAATATGTGGTCAGTGAATGCTTGTGCCACAGATTGGACAGTGTATGGGTGTGGAAGAGAAATGAAATGAGCAGATTTTGTTAATCTGTCCACAACCACTAAGATTGCTTCTTTCCCTTAAGACTTTGGAAGGCCTTCAATGAAGTCCATTGTGATGTGTTGCCAAGCCATGTCAGGTGGGTCCAGTGGTTGAAGTAGGCCAGGATAACTGCAGTGTTCAGCTTTTGCTCTTTGGCAAACCGGGCATTCTGCAATGAAGGTTTCAATGTGCTTCTTCTGTCCAGGCTAGTAGAATAGTCTCTTGATTCTTTGGTATGTAGCCACCATACCAGAATGTCCCCCCAGTGCTGAAGCATGTAGGGATTCCATTAGTTTGGTCTGTAGTTCTTTATCCTGCCCAATGTATATCCTTCCCTTGTATCACAAGATTCCAGCATGTAGAGTGAAATTGGAGTTTGCATCTGGTTGAATAGCCAGCTTTTGGAGTAATGCTTGACATTGGTTGTCATTTGTGTAGCTGTCAATGACTGAGTCAATCTAGGCTGGTTGTATGACAGTAATTGGCATCATTGAAGGATGACCATCTCTGCGGCTAAGGGCATCAGCTGCTCTGTTTTCCTTGCCTTTTTTGTAGTCAATGGTGTAGGTGAATTCTAGCAGCTTCAAGAGGAGCGTTTATTGAATTCCTTCCATGAATTTTTGGTCAGCCATGAATTTGAGACTTTTCTGGTCTGTTTTGATGATCATGGTGCTTCCCAGTAGGTAATGCCTCCATCTTTTTAGTGCTTCCAGGATGGCCATTGCCTCTTTGTCATAAGTGGACATTGCAGCTGATTTTGGTCCCAAGGTTTTGCTGTAAAAGCATATTGGCCTGTTGTTCTGTATGAGCACTGCACCCAAGCCATATCCACTGGCATCAGTCTCTACTGTGAATGGTAGGGAGAAATCAGACAGGGCCATAACTGGTGCAGATATGAGGCTCTGCTTGAGTTTTTCAAATGCCACTATCTGCTTCTCTATCCACTGAAATGAGGTTTTCTTCAGCATTTCATGTAGTGGTCGACAAATCAGACCATAGTGTTGGACAAACCTTCTATAGTAGCCAGTGAGACTAAGAAAACTTCTGAGTTGAGTGATGTTCTTAGGAATGGGCCAGTCTTTCACTGCTGCAATCTTCTTAGGGTCTGTGGCAACTCCTTAACCAAAGATGATGTGGCCCAGATACTCTACACTGTTTGAAGCAAAAACACATTTGCTTTGTTTAGCAAATAATTTGTGTTTTCTGAGTGTTTCCAGTGTGATTTTGAGATGTTGCAGGTGCTCTTCTTTGGTTTTGCTATAAATTAAGAGTCATCAAAGAAGATAAGCAAAAATTTCCTCAAATGATCAGCAAATACTGAATTCATCAGGGACTGGAAGGATGTTGGAGCATTAGTAAGCCCAAATGGCACGACCAAGTACTCAAAGTGGCCAAAATATGTCCTGAAGGCTGTTTTGGATATATCACTTGGTTTCATCCTTATCTGATGGTACCCAGATCTCAAGTCTAGCTTGGTGAAGAAGGTGGCTCCATTAAGTTCATCCAGGAGGTCCTCAATGACAGGTATGGGAAACTTGTCTTTGATAGTTTGAGCATTTAGTTTCCTATAGTCGATACAGAGCCTCCAACTGCCATCCTTTTTCCTTACTAGTATAGCAGGAGAAGCGTAAGGGCTGGTGCTAGGTCTGATAGCAGAAGATTCTAGAAGTTTTTGATTTGTTCTTCCATCTCATTCTTCTATTTGTGGGGTACTCTGTATGGCCTGATCATTGGGGGAATTGCTCCTTCTTTCAGTGGAATTGAGTGGTCACATTCCCTCACTGGGGTAGTTTAGTTGGTTCCTTGAATATGTCAGTAAATTCAGACAAGAGTTCCTGGAGCTCTGGGTCATCAGTGGTTGGTGGTTCAGTTGCAGCTGACACAGGGAAAAGGATGTATCCAGTTGCTCCTTTCTGTAGCTCTTTGTGCAATTTATCAATTGACATTAATCCGACTCCCTTGTTCAGTGAATGATCTTGGAGGATAACTTTCTCCTTGCCATTATGCCTGATTTTGATTTCCCTCTTGATGTAATCAAACTTGACAGGGTTGTGGGTCAGCATCCAGTCACCCCCAAAAATGATGTCCTAACCATTCAGTGGGATGATTTTGAAGGAATTCTCAAAGGCATGCCCTTGAATTTTGTAAGGGAGAGATTGTACAGTGGCTCCTATTTGCAGTTTGCCTCCACCAGCAACCAGTACAGTTTCAAGAGAGTTGCTGATGGTTGTACAATTTATGTTGGTGGAAAATTTCATGTCCATAAATGTATGGGTAGTGCCAGTGTCTACCAAGGCTGTTGCTTGTTTTCCTCCAATCAGTACACTGACTGTGAAGTTGTTCTTGCTGTTCTTCCCCTTAACGGCTTGGGTGGATAGTTGCATTATGTGCTTGGTGTCACTGGTCTCTTGCTATGGTGTGTCATTTTCTTGTGCATCCACAGTATCATGGAATTGCTCCTCCTCCTCTTGGTCTGTTTGTTCCTCCGTAGCCATCATATTCAGGTTCTTGTATTGTTGGCATCGATGTCCAAAGAACCATTTCTGTCCATAGTACCTGCACAATCCTGGTTCATTGAACTTGGTTTCAGGTCTGACTTTTGATTTGTCAGGTTCTTTCTTTGAGGTGGGGGTCTCAGCAGCTGATGGAGTTTTTGACTGGTACTAACTGCTGAAATTGTTTCTGGGTGGGTTACCAAAAGTACTGAATCTCCTGGTTTGGTTGGAGATTGTGGCTTTGGTAGCCTTTTCCATATTTTTGGCATATTGGACTACTTCATTGAGGGAAGTAGGTTTCAGGTTTTTCATGTGGTGGGTGATTTCTCCTTTGAGGCCATTGATGTAGCATTTGATGTAGTATGCTTCTTTGACCTCAGGATTCTACTTCCTGTATTCTGCCCTTTTTTCTTCAAATTTATCAGTATAGTCATTGACAGAGGAGAGACCTTGTTTGATGGAGTTGAATTCTTCCACAGCATCATATTCACTGTAAATCTTTGCACTACCACTTTGCTGAATTCTTGCCAGGTCATATTTTCATCCAGCACTCCTGAATTCCTGAGCCATGTACCTACTTTACCAGTAATGTATAGCTGGGCATGGTCAAGCTTTGCAGTCTCAGGTACATGCACCATATTGAAATATTTGGTTGTCATGCACAACCATTCTTCAGGGTTTGTTCCATCAAATCTAGGGAAGTCCATCTTTGGAGCTTTGGCTATGGATTTATAGAATTGGGCATCTTTGTCTATCTCATGAGGTCTGTACCCCTTGTAATTGTTGCCCCTTTCTTGATCTTCCTCTTGCCTATCAGCATGCTCCTGATCAAGGTGGGGGTGGTATTGTGGGTTGTGGTTTTGCTGTTGGTATTGGTTGTTGTTGGCTTGGGGGTTGGGTTGGTTGTGGTGTGGTTGAATTGGTTGAGGTTGCTGGTTGGCCATATTGTGGTATGGCTGCCAGTTAGGTTGTGGAGGGTGGTAAAATTGGGATGGGGGTGGGATGTAGTATTCAGGGTTAAGAGGTGGCATGAAATTTGGGTTATGGTTTGGGTAGTGGAAAGGAAATTGGGTTTGCTGTGGTGGGAAGGGTAATGGGTGTGAGTGGTTGTTTGGCTGGTAGAAGTAGTCTTGTTGTTGATTATCATGGTACTGCTCCGGGTAATCATAATGCATCGCTCCCTGGTCAGCCATCTCCTGGTAGTGAAAATCATACCTTGGATCTGGAGCTTCGATGTGCCTGCGCCAATGAGGAGGTTGGGAGTGGCCACGAACAGGTTCTGTCTCACTAGCTTGCTGGAAGGATCCTTCAGCGTGAAGAATAGCGGGAGCAGTTTCTGGGGGTTTGTTGCGTTCTGCCGAGAGGAGAGAAGTGAGTTGCGACATCTGTTCAGTCAGCGTCGAGAGCTTATCCTCCACGCCGGCAAATTTGGAGTCGATTTCCTCTGTGCGCGTGTGGACATGTTCCATGTCGAGTTTGAGCGCTGCCAGTTCAGGCGCTTTCGGTGTTCTTGGATTTCGGCATCACGCCTCCTTCGCCGTCTACCGCCTTCCAAAGATTCTCGCCGCCAATAGCGTACGAATCAGATTTGTCACCGGTATTCTACCACCAGGGGAGATGTTCCCCGGCAACCGTGACAAGCCGTCTGATTTGCGCCCGAACAGTGCCGCCGCCGCCAAGCCGTACGAATCAGATTTGTCACCGGTATTTTACCACCAGGGGAGATGTTCCCCGGCAACCGTGACAAGCCGTCTGATTTGCGCCCGAACAGTGCCGCCGCCGCCAAGCCGCCGCCATTGACCACGTCAAGATGGACGTCACCGCCACCTGCGCCGCCCTCGACTAGTCGCCCCGCCGCCGCGACACAGGTGAGGAGGGTGGGATTTTATGAGAGAACCCAACCACATTCGTCACTCCCTGTCATATCACCGCCAGAGATCTCACTGTGATGCGCAAGATCCCCTTCCTTGGAGAAAAAACTTCGGCCGAAAACCGCTGCTCTGATACCAATTTGTCAGATCCTAGTAGGAATCAGACAAGAACTCCCGATTTGGAGTACCCTCAATTACTGGGGATTTCTACTAAAATTTATCTAACCCTAGAACTGTAAAGGGAAAGACAGGAAAAGATAGATTTTGGGTAATATTCTCGATAGCCCTGTCGCACCCGGCACTTGGGACTTATATAGTCTGGTACAGTAATTAGTACAATTACAATAATTAAACAGTAATTAAGCTGGCGGAAGCTCTGTCTGAGGTAACTGCGACGCCAGCCCTAATCCAGCCGTTGGTTCCTTATCCTTTCATCTCAGCCGTTGGAGTAACTGGGAGCAGATAGACTGGGATCTAACATTATTTGTCAGATCCCAGTAGGAATCAGACAAGAACTCCCGATTTAGAATACCCTCAATTACTGGGGATTTCTACTAAAATTTATCTAACCCTAGAACTGTAAAGGGAAAGACAGGAAAATATAGATGTTGGGTAATATTCTCGATAGCCCTGTCGCGCCCGACACTTGGGACTTATATAGTCTGGTACAGTAATTAGTACAATTACAATAATTAAACAGTAATTAAGCCGGCGGAAGCTCTGTCTGAGGTAACTGCGACGCCAGCCCTAATCCAGCCGTTGGTTCCTTATCCTTTCATCTCAGCCGTTGGAGTAACTGGGAGCAGATAGACTGGGATCTAACATTATTTGTCAGATCCCAGTAGGAATCAGACAAGAACTCCCGATTTAGAGTACCCTCAATTACTGGGGATTTTTACTAAAATTTATCTAACCCTAGAACTGTAAAGGGAAAGACAGGAAAATATAGATGTTGGGTAATATTCTCGATAGCCCTGTCGCGCCCGACACTTGGGACTTATATAGTCTGGTACAGTAATTAGTACAGTTACAATAATTAAACAGTAATTAAGCTGGCGGAAGCTCTGTCTGAGGTAACTGCGACGCCAGCCCTAATCCAGCCGTTGGTTCCTTCTCCTTTCATCTCAGCCGTTGGAGTAACTGGGAGCAGATATACTGGGATCTGGCAGTCCGGCGCCTAGCCATGTGCACTATTGAATCTGCCTCGCTGCGCCGCGTCATTAGCCCTAGCCCCGCTTCTTGGGAACCTTCGTCGCCGCGTAGGTCCTGGCGCCGCCGATTTCTGGTTGTCAGAGCCGAGTGGTTGAACCCCATCCTGCGCCATTAACCTATCTAGCATCAACCCGCAAGCCACCGCATCGGTTCCGTTCCTTCAGCCGAGCCCCAGGTCGCCAGTTCGACCCCTGCGCGCCGCTGTTGTTTTTGCTGCTCGCGTCCGTAAGTTAACACCCAGGACGAAAAATAGTACTCCCTCCGATCCAAATTAATTGACTTGGATTTGTCTAGATTCGGATGTTCTAGACATGTTTTAGTGCTAGATACATCCAAATCTAGACAAACTGAAGTCAATTGATTTGGATCTGAGGAAGTAGCTTCAGAGTAGCCCGCCGTTTTGTCAATAACCTCTTGCTCCTTTTCGGCTTCAACCTGGCGTCCCCAACGGCCCACCTATAAGCCACACAACACAGAGCCTGACCAGAACATTTTATAAAAAGGTACCTAAGGTTTTCTTGCACTAAACCCGCGACCACGGCTCGTCCAGGTGTCAGCGCTTCGCTGGTGCTTCGCTGGTGCATTCGAGTGGCCCATGCAGCATGTGTCCCCACCTTGTCAGCGATCGTCTATAGGTTTGCCTGAGTAAGAAAAATCCTGAATCTTTTCTAAATTCAAATAAAAAATCCAGATTATGAAGTTAATTCAATTAATTCATATCTTTTAAACTGTTTTGAATTTGGTAAACCTTACGAAATCAAATATGAATGTTTTCTAAATATGAATTCAAACATGTTTTTAGATTTGGTCAGAGTTGACCCCAGCTAGTCAAACCTTTGACTTTTGACCCAATTTTTTTTTTGCATTTAAGTACTAATTTTAAATTCACAATTCCAAATAATATAAATGATATATGTTTTCCTATCGGAAAAATGCCAGGAATATGAACATGCTATTTAAAATAATTTCTAGGCATTTTAAATTTTTTGAATTAATAATTATCATTAAATGCCATTTTCTTAATAAAATCATAACTTAATTTCATAACTCTGAATTCGACAAATGATATGTCTAAATCAATCAGCACGACGAGCCCGTTCTAAATATGCATTCATGATATCAATTGAAGCATGCGTCATATATATATTAAATAGGCAGCAATGTTTATGGGAGTAAATCATTATTAAATAATTAATTAAAATGCTTTATTATTGTTCTTACACCTCACCCATGTCATGCTATATTATGCCATGTAATTGTGCATCATTCTATCATGGCATACCTTATTTTGCTTGTTGCATATGTTCATATTATTGCACACTTTATTTATTATGGTCTTTGTGTGTTTGGTTTTTTATTCTGGATAGTCGCCGAGCAAGGGAGTTATCAGGAGAACCAAGAGTAGTACCCAGATCTCAGTTATTCCACTGTTGAGCTAACATGAAAGTAATTCCCCATGCTTGCATTACATATAGCAACTATACCTCAATCTTTATTCTTGCATCATGGTGTCATGATTCGTATTAAATTGAAAGCCAAAGTACTGCATAGCCTTTACTTTTAAACCTCACAGAAGCTTGTATCCTCAATCCTATGAGCCATTACTAAAGGAGTTGTTTGATCCATGCGAGTCATAGCATTGCATGTGTAGGGTTTGTGCGAGTCTTTGGATAACGAGGTGTCTAAACAACTAAATTGTGTAGTAATGGGATAACTAAAGAAAGAGGCACCGGTGGGCAATAGCTGCTATTTGGTTCTTCCATGCTCACTTGTGTCCTGTAGGACCCGAGTACTTGATTCTTGTTCCTTAACTATTGCACTATCCGCATGTGGGACCATGAATCCCCTTCGCCTGAACTTGATATCTTATTTCTTGGGGCCACAAATTAGTTTGGGACGTTATTACTATCATGTACTTATGCCATGCTATACTGCTTTATTTACTATTGCGCGTGGAGTATCTGTACTATTTAGGTATTGTGCCATGTTTCCGCTGTATCGACAATCCTAGTCACACTTTCGGGTTCCCAGTCATTTACTGCCGTCGCCACACACCCTGGGTCCATCGCAGAGTCGGCCGACTTCGTAGCGGGTAGCTTAGTGGGGTGGCCCCCTGAAATCATTTTTGAATCTTGTGAATGCTTTGTCGCGATGCCTTGTTGCTTTTTATTTGGTTCTTCCCAGGGTTGATCATGCGTGTGAGAATATCATTTTGCGGCCCGGAAGTTGAGGCGCCCAGGCAACGCGGTACCCGAGTTGAGAGGTTGGGGCGCCAATTGTTGAGAGGGGTGTTTTGAGTGAATGATGGCCAAACCCAATATTTTCAAATACTGCCCGTTAAGTCAGGATATTCCATTATACTAGTTCCCAGCATGTGTCGTAGGGGCAAATCCATTACTGTACTTTCCTAACTCTCAACACTAAATCTTGATGCGGCGGCGGTGGTCCCTTTACTTCCCTTCCCCGACCTTGAATCTGTCGGCGGCGGAGGACCTTTTTTCTCCCTCCCTCGACACTGAATCCGACGGCGGCGGACCAACATGTCTTGCAAGGCGAAGGTTGTAGCTACATGGCCGACTGATTCGGGTCCGTTGGTGCCAAAGTCTGGGGCTCAACGCGAAGCAGCGGTGAGGTCTTCAACCCCGGTTAGCGAGGAGGTCAGCAAGGATTCTGCTCCCAAGGTACCTACGAGAAGTGGGTTGAAGAGAAAGGCAAGGCCGGCGGCGGATTATTCGGATCCGGTGGGCGGATGCGGCACCTAGATCTCGAAGAAAAAACTCGGGAGAAGAGCGAGAGGTGAATTGTTCTTATCTGTGCCTTATCTTAGAAGTTGATTAGTTATGGCATAATAGAATCGAATGAACTGAAAAGTTCCCCTTTTTAATCAAATTAGGCACAACTTTGATATAAGGGACCTATATGAGTTCACAGTTCATGTTCGCCAGTACACTGCAAAACTTGATTTTGGTTGCGAGAGGGTTGTGTTCGGGCAAGATGTGCATCTGCTTGTGAATTGCAAAGAGGTTGTGTCTGTTTCGCAGCTGGTAGATATGCTTGCCGCTAGGATTCCCTAGGGTTCTAGACAGAGGACAAAATTTGTGTGGCGCAACATGAATGATACCTATCAGCAAATTGAGCACTCCCATGAGCTTCAGATGGTTTAGGAGTGATGTGCAGCTGATCGTAAGGTGAAAGTTGAAGCTATGATTGATGATATGTATGCAGATGCTGGAGATCTTGCTGCTAGAGCTTCTGCTCCTAGAGAATACAGACCAATAGATGCTGATCTAGATAAGTTCAGTATACGCATAGAGGTGGATTCATACATGACAAAACTTGATGAGTGAGTTAATAAGCCAGTTTCTTCATGTACTGTGGAGATCACTGTCAATTCCAAAAACATAACTCTTGATGAAATGAGAGAGATGATCGGTAAGGAAATCAGTATTGGTCCTAAGCAGATGGCACAAATCCGGTGGTGGCATCATAAGAAGCAGCAATTCATAGATGTTTTGGATACTGAAGATCTTATGCAGATTATGCGATGAAAGAAGTGAACCAGGAAGGTGTTCTTCCTTGGTACCATTTCTGATGTTGTTGAACAGGTTATAGTGCATGTAGAGGCTCCTGTAGTGGCTGAACAGAATGAGGTGTTCGACGTTGATGAGATCTGATGAGAGCTGCTACCCTAGGCTTGTCATATGGACCGTGGTGTTCCCCTACCTATATTTTTAATATTGACTGTTGTTGCATTTAGAGCGTGTTTCTGTGATTATGTTTGTTGAGAGATTGCGATATAATGTTGTGCGAGCTGTTGAGATTTTCGGACATGTCACTCACTGAAATCATCGTTGTTGTAATAAGACATAAGTACATTGTAGTTGACATGATTATCTTTCTTAAGATGCCGTACCGTACTTGTTTCTGTTATTATGTTTGTTGGGACATTGTAATGTAATGTTTTGTGAAACCTTGACTGGCCAAGTGATGCATAAATACATTGTAGTTGACATGATTATGTTTCTTGAGATGATGTACTGTACTTGTTTCTGTTATTTTGTTTGTTGAGAGATTGTAATGTAATGTTTTGCGAAACCATGACTGGACAAGTGATGCGTAAGTACCTTATAGTCGACATGATTTTGTTTCTTGAGTTGATGTAATATACTTGTTTCTATGATTATGTTTGTTGAGAGATTGTAATGTGATATTTTGTGAGTTTGTTGCAAGATTGTAATGTAATCTTTTGTGAAACCATGACTGAACAAGTGATGCATAAGTACCTTGTAGTTGGCATGATTTTGTTTCTTTTTTTTCTTTTTTTAATTGTGATTTTGTTTCTTTAGACGATGTAATATACTGGTATGTTTTTGTTAGGCAATGAAATTGGGATGGAGGGAGTACAGGTTTAAAATTTTAAATAAGAATGTATAAAGAGAATCCATATTAGGCAGGAGACAGTAATCCAGGAAAAGGGCATGGTATCCATTAAACTATTGTAACATGCCAATTTAGTCATTGTTGTAGCGGTAGAAGGGTTGCTTGATACGTCCAAAACGTATCTACTTTCCCGAACACTTTTTCTATTGTTTTTCCTCTAAACTTGTGTGATTTGGATACAACTAACATGGACTGACACTGTTTTCAGCAGAACTACCTTGGTGTCTAGTTTTTGTGCAAAAAATCAACTATCAGTAAAAATCTCGGAAAATATGCCAAAAATCCTATTTCACTAGAAGATTAACGGAGCTAGAAGATGAGACGGAGGAGGGCCACAAGGGGCCCACACCACCTGGCCGTGCTAAGGGGTGGTGTGGCCGCCTCGGTCACCCCTCGGCGTCCCTCTTCGCCTATAAGTTGCCTCTTGCCCTAAAAACCAAGGGGGGTTCGACGTTTTTCCAGAAAGAGTTCCGTTGCGCCGCCACCACCAGATTCTGCGATTCAGACCCAGAAACTCTGTTCTGGCACCCTGCTGGGATGGGGAATTGGAGGAGATCATCACCATCGCTTCTCCATCGACCATCCATGTTTCCCCATCTATGAGTGAGTAATCCCCCACTATAGGCTATGGGGATGGTAGGGATTGGATGAGATCATTCATGTAATGGCATCAGATTAGTAGGGCATGGTGCCTAGTATCTATTATTAGTGCTTTTTGACTTTGTTGCAACTTGTTATGCTTAATGCTTGTCACTAGGGCCCGAGTGCCATGATTTCAGATATGAACATGTTATTGATTCATTATGATAGTATTATTTATGGTCTTACCTGCAAGTTGTATGCACATATTGTTGTCCGGAACCAAAGGCCCCGAAGTGACAACAATCGGGGTAACTGGAGGGAATGACTTTGATGTGAGGATCACATGTGTCCACTGAGTGTTAATGCTTTGATCCGGTGCTCTATTAAAAGGAGCACCTTAATTGCCAATAGTTCCCTTGAGGCCCCACTGCAAACGGGCTAGCAGGACAAAAGATGTTGTGCAAGTTCTCATTGCGAGCACGTATGACTATATATGGAACACATGCCTATGATTATTTAGTACTTGGATGCTTTATCTTATTTATATGCAAATGCCCTATGTTTTGATTGCCATATGAATTGTCTTGTCCGTGCAACACCCGTCCATCCATCCCTATGCCTACCGCGCTTTAATCCTACTGTTTACTGCAATTGTTACTACTGTCTTTACTTTTACTACTGCTATTACTTTGCTATTGCTATTACAAAACTTTTGCTACTGATAAACTGCTGTGAGCAAGATTGTTTCTAGGTGCAGCTGAATTGACAACTCAATTGTTAAGGCTTATAAATATTCTTTGGCTCCCCTTGTGTTGAATCAATAAATTGGGTTTCACTTCCCTCGAAAATACTGCGATACACCCTCTATACTTGTGGGTCATCAAGACTATTTTCTGGCGCTGTTGCCGGGGAGCATAGCTCTATTTATCAAGTTCACTTGGAATCACTATTGTCCGCTGCCATCCATCCATCACGGGTAAGTCTCATGATGGCAAGGTCCCTATTTTACCATCCACTACAAGGTGAGGTACGGTTCTGAACACCTCTGTTGCTCTTGATTCACCATCTGTTATGAGTAAGTTCCTTCCACCACCACATGCACATGCTACACACACTGTTACTACTGTTGAATCTGAAACTTCTGATACTTATGATGTTGCCTCTAATGTGCTTGATAAGAGTGGTTCATTAGGTCCTTTCTAGATGCTACAATTGCTAGAACTATAGCTGGAAATACTGAAACTCCTAATGAAGACACTACTACACCTGTAAGTTCACCTGAGTCTAGAGAGAGCTATGATATTTAAGACGGTTATATAGAGATGACCGATGAATTTATTAAAGAATGTCAAAACACCCATGATAGGAGTGCTATTAAGAGTCTCTTTGAGAGGCGTACTATAAAACCCAAATTGTCTCCTAATGCTAAGTTTGCTGCATCTCCCATAAACATTAAAGATAAGGATTATGATTTCTCTCTTGATTTATCTTACCTAACTATTGTTGAGAAAGAACCTTTTTGTGGGACTAAGAATGAAAGTGCGGTAGCAAATATGAATGAGCTTTCTACCATGAGTGGCCTATATTCTGATGATATGAAGATGCGCACCTACTTTGTTGCTAAAATTTTCCCTTTCTCGCTGAAAGGAGAAGCTAAAACTTGGTTTAATAATTTACCTCCTGGATCTATTGATAGCCCTGATTACTTGATTAGTACCTTCCTTCAAGAATATTTTCCTCCCAGTGCTAGACATGCTATTTTGTAGGAACGTTTTGATTTTAAACAGGGAGAAGAAGAGATATTGCCTAAATGATGGGCAAGGTTTTGTGCTTTGATTCATGCATAGGTTGGATGTCCATTACCTAAGAATGAGCTTCTTGACATATTTTATAATGGACTAACTGAAGAATCTAGGACATACCTGGATAGTTGTGCTGATTGTGTTTTCAGGAATAGGACTCCTAAGGAAGCTGAGGAATTAATGGCTAAAATAAGCAAGAATTATGAAGATTGGACTCCTCCTGAACCAGCTATACCCGAGACAATTATACCTGAACCAACTATCCCTACACCTATACCAACATCAAAGAAGAGGAGAGTTATTGAACTAAATGATGAAGTGATGCAGGAAGCTAAGAAATGTCTTAAGGAGAAGGGAATTAAAGCTGAAGACATCAAGAATTTACCTCCTATAGAAGAATTATGTAAGCCAATATCCCACTCATCCACTATTGAGGTACACTCTCTCCAACATTTTGATGAAAGTGATATTCCTTACTCTAAACCTCCTGATCAATGCTTAGAAGAATTTGATGTTTTTATTGTTAAGGAGGATAATTTCAATAAAAGGGTGCAAAATCATTTAATGGAAAACTCTAGAGCTATTGTTGAGTTAAAAGATACTGCGGAAAGAGCCTCTAATGATGTTAAAATAGTTGTTAAACATTTTCAAATGGTTCAAACTCAAATTGATCAGCTTATTAAGGTACAGAAAGACTTGCTAGTTAATGCTGCTAAAGAAAAACATGCTTATGAAATTAGAACTAAGTGGTGCTGCCACCCAGAATCCTCTATATCCTGAGGGGCATCCTAAAAGAATTGAGCAGGATTCTCAACAAGCTGAAAATAGTAGTACTACTCCTAAGAAAAGAAAAAAGAAACATAAAACTATTGTAGAATCCTCAGAACCTGCTAAGAATCCTAATAGTATATATGTCTCTGATGCTGAAACTGAAAGTGGTAATGAGGAAAATGATGCTCCTGATAAAGAAAAAGTTGAAGAACCTGAAAGGCACACTAAGAATACTAAATACACTAAAGAAGATTTTGTTGCTAAGAAACATGGTAGTGAAAGAGAGCCTTGGGTCCAAAAACCTATGCCTTTCCCTTATCAGAAACACAAGTCAAAGGAAAATGAACACTATAATAAGTTTTCTGAGTGGATGAAACCATTATTCTTGCAAATTCCTTTGACTGATGCTATTAAATTGCCTCGTTATTCAAAGTATATGAAGGATATTGTCTCAAATAAAAGGAAGATCCCTATGAAGAAATTTCTACTTTGTTTGCTAATTATTCCTTTAATGGTAAGGTTCTAAAGAAACATGGAGACCCAGGTATTCCAAGTATTCCATGCTCTATTAAAAATAGTTATGTTAGAACTGCTTTGTGTGATTTGGGAGCAGGAGTTAGTGTTATGCCTTTTTTTCTCTATAAGAGACTTCAATTGGAAAAACTAATACCAACTAGTATATCTTTGCAAATGGCTGATAAATCTACTACTATTCCTGTTGGTATTTGTGAGGATGTACATGTTCAAGTGGCACATAATTGCTTGATATTAACTGATTTTGTTATGCTTGAAATGCCTGAAGATGGTAATATGTCTATTATTCTTGGGAGACCTTTTCTTAATACTGGAGGAGCTGTTATTAATTGTAATCAAGGAAAGGTGACTTTTAATGTTAATGACAAGGAGCATAATGTCTATTTCCCTAAGAAGATTGATAGGACTTATGTCTTAAATTCAATTGAACATGTTGAGGGCATCCAAGTTGGAGAAATATATTGTCCCATACCACAAGAAAAATATGAAACTATTATGATTGGGACCATTGCTATCAAGGTTGAGGTAACATAATCATTAGTGGAATACAAAGTTTTGTTTCACATAAAATTGCTTTGGTAACAAGACCTGATCAACCTTGTTAACAAAGGGATTTTAATGAACAAAACAATGTTTTCACCATGATTATCTTTGCTTACTTTTATTTTATCCATTTTAGTTTTTGCTTTCGCTTAGTTTACTTTTCTGTTGTTAGTTGCTCGAATATTAGAGTGTCTTAGAACTTCTGAAGTTTTAGTTTTGTTTTGCTTTTGCATCTTTTCGAAAAAAATCTTTCTTTCAGAAAATCATTCAACTATACCTGAAAATTGCTCAAAAATAAAGTGTCTCAAAAAATTCCAGAAAATTCATATTAATTTTTTATGTGAAAAAAGGGGCAGAGAAGTGCCTGGAGAGTACCAGGGGGCCTACCAGGTAGGCACACCACTTGGTGGCACAGCCAACCCAGGGGCGCGCCTGGCCATGGTGTGGGCCACCCCTAGCCCTCCACTCACTCTCTCACTTGCCACTTCCTTCTCTCTCCCGAGAAAACATCAGTTCATTGCTCGAAATCGTGTTCTTGCTGTTCTTGTCCATGATTTTTTGATCTCCTTGCTCAGCCCATCTTTGCTGCTGAAATTTGGAGCATTTATTCTCCGGTATGTGACTCCTCTGCTTGTCCAAGTAGATTTGTGATTAGTGGTTTATATCTTGAGTATTTTTCTGCTGTAGGTGATAGGTTATGTGAGCTTGTAAGCTTGTTCAATGCTTAGAGATATTGTTTTGATGCATGTTTAGGCTTCTTACAAGTCCCTATGAGTAGTTCCCTTCATTATGTATTCACTTTGCAATCATTATGAATGAACACCAACTCAACCAACATGAACTGAGGGTGCCTGAGGTTATGAAGTTTCACCGAGAGGAGGAAGTTTTTCCTTCCATCTATCCATGCCCCGAATTCATGGGGGCTATAGGGATTTCTCAGGACTTCCATACTTTAATTGCTAATGCAGGATTGGAGCATTTTGTGTGAGATGAACCTTACCAATTTGTAAAAATAACTATGTCTATGGTGCAGGACTTTCGATTTAGTTGCTCTTTGCCTAACCCCATGGTTCACTACAAAATTTACAATATAGCTGTCGACCTTCCTCTTGATGAATTTTGTGCAGCTATTAAGGTACCTTAGTGGGGATCGTGTGGAAGGATTAAAGAGCGACCTACACCACTCATGACTTGTATGTGGAGATTTTCCAAGGGAGCAGCTTCTCAAAGGAGAGTGGGAAAATTTGTAACATTCATATCCCGTCTATTCGCTACTTTGCTTACTCTATTGCCAAGTGTGTTCTCGCTAGGAAAACTCCTAATAAGTTATCCTCATATGATCTAGCATTTATCTCAGTTGCTTTAAAACAAGATAGGACTTATAACTTGGGTGCCTTGATAGCTTTCCGTCTTGCTGCTAACCGCGATAAAGGTGGAATCTTTGGAGGCCTCATCGCCTCTCATTTATTAGCTTTGCATGGTGCAGCGCCTCATCATCTAGACCTGCAGTTTCCCATAGAGAGGCTTGACCTTAATTCAATGATACAGCATAAATTTGTTTCTTCTTGGGCTAATTTGAGTGATTTGTCTTATGAAATAACCTTTCTCAAGGTTGGTTGGAGAAGGAGTAAGTCCGAGCGAGTTGTTATTTTTCCTGCACCTGTTTTGTTTAACCTTGATACCAAGGTAAGATGGTCACTCACCGAGGAAGAACTCGATGCATACCTGGAGGAGCTCTCCCAACAAGAGAAGGATACTAGAAGGGAGGTTACAGATAATTCGGTCCAGCCTTCGAATGAGGGGGAGTCTTCATATCAGTAGCCTACCTATGATTGGGGAGCTTCTTCTTGTTCCCAAGGGCCTAACCACGATCATTCTTACCATGACCCGCCTGCTTGGAACCCTTACCCGCGTTGGGGTTGATACCCACTTAGGCCAAACGCCTAAGCTTGGAGGGAGGTACACCGACATCACGCTCATCCACATATCATGTTTAGTCGGTACTTTTTATATCCATGTTTCATTCTCTTTTTAGTTTTCGTTCTTTCTTTACTTTTGCTTTCTAAAACACAAAAAGACCAAAAATATTTTCTTTGTTTCTCTTTGTTTGGTTCTTTTTTCCTTGGCTTGCTTCTTCCGTTTGGCTTTGTCTTAATTATTTGAAAAAACCAAAAAGATTTTGCTTTACTTGTTCTTCCTTTTTGGTTCTTGCCTTTAAAAATCGAAAACCCAAAAATATTTGTTGTTCTTCTTTGGTTTTGTGAAGTTTGTTGCAGGGTTCAGCAGTCCTCAGTGGAATTTGGTTTCATGTTATTATTCAAGCCACACAAGTGAAGGGCAATAATGAGGATTAATGACAACTTGAGGTGGGGTAAGAGGCTGGTAACAAACTCTATTTGTTTTCATTTTTGTACATATACTCATCATTGTGGGCATACTTAGTTTGTTCATGTAGGGCGTATGTTATTTATGGATGCTTAGTAGATCTTGCTTTCTTATGATGAGCTCCAGCTTGCTAATAGTTTGTAGCATGTCATATGAATGTTTGCTTGCATTTCTCTATTCATAACTTGGTATGACACTGCGGTACCCTCCTCTGAATGTTTCACTTGAATTGACTTGGCACATGCTCATGCATTCATATGACTGAAACAATAATCAGTTAAGCCTCAATGAATTATTTTGCCTCAGGGGTCTTGAATCACTTTCATGACATGATTAGTCATGTTTTGTTGCAAGCATGATTATGATAGTTATTGCTCTCTGGTTTGTCGCTCCCTTACTATTGCTAGCCTTCACTTGCACTCAACATGAGATCTACTCGTGTTTCCAATTCCCCAAAACCAATATTGCCAAAAGTGTCCACCATACCTACCTATTAGCATCATTTGCTTTTTCGTGCATATTCATTATGCCTTGTTGTCTTCCGAATAAAATGTTTGCTTGTTATGAGAAGGTTAGTTAGTAAAGCTCTCACGAACTTGATGGCACACTTTATTTCTTGCACTTAATAAACCTGAACCATTGTGACTGTCCATGAAAGTTATATGCTTGCAAATTATAGGCTAGGGATTAGTAGAACCGTGCTGTCACGGGGAACGCTTTCAACACCTGTAAATATATACCCAGTTGATATCATGCTCTTTTGTTTACGGATGTCGTCGGTGTGAAATAAAAGGGGATCTTGTAAGTCCATGGAGTTATGTATGTGTGTTAGGTAAACACCTAGGCCACCGGTCTAATCCATGCCTAATCATGGTGGAAACCTGCAGCATAACCATAATGAGCAATCTATGAAGCATTCTTCTTATAAAAAGGAGAGATAGTTGTTGAGAAAAAGAAAAAAAAGATGATGAGAAAAGAGGAAAGAGAGAAAAAAGCGCCATTTTCCCATGGTAAATAAGAAGATTGCTAAGATGCTCGTTATATGCTTGCCTTGTCATTTTGATATGGGGATTCTTCTGTATCATCGGACAAGGGGTACCCCGTTGGTGGTTCTCTATGATACACATGTATTTACTATGAAAAGAACTTACCGGTAACTAAAGTTGAGTAGCATGAGGAGCGGCCCTCGTACTCAAGGGACATGAGATTTCCAGTTTATGGTCTGTCAAGCATATAACTCACATTGGACCTCACTTTCACCTTAACCATTTAAAGATGCTTATGATAGGGGCAATGAGAGCTCAAAGCTAATGAGTACCATACTTTCAGCATTTGGAAGTCTTTCAAACTTTCTAAAACCTTTTTCATTTCCTTATTGAGTCACCACCTATTCTATGAGCACTTCCTTGAGAGCATAGTTGTCATTCTTAGTGTAATATGCTTGTCTCAAAACCTGATTAATTGTGTCATGAACTTTATGCTTGTATCTTTGATATCTTTACTTCTAGTCTTCACTTGAACTTTAGAGGTGTCTTGGCATTTATGTTTGCTCTACAATCAAAGGCAAGCGAGATACCACTCTATCATACCTTGTTATGAGCATTGCAATGTTGCTTATGTTTATGTTTCATGCTATTTATTATTTTTGAGTTGGAATCTCTTCATAGCTTGTAATGAATATTAAGTAAACTTAGTTGCATACTCTTTATTATGAATTGCCTAAGTAGTTGATCATATGATGAGAATATATACATCTTATGAAGCAAATGTGTTCTTGAAAGTTTCTTTTATCGCACTCAGTTTTCAACTGAATTGCTTGAGGACAAGCAATAAGCTAAGAATGGGGGGAGTTGATACGTCCAAAATGTATCTACTTTCCCAAACACTTTTGCTATTTTTTCCCTCTAAACTTGTGTGATTTGGATACAACAAACACGGACTGACGCTGTTTTCAACACAATTACCTTGGTGTCTAGTTTTTGTGCAGAAAATCAACTATCAGGAAAAATCCCAGAAAATATGCCAAAAATCCTATTTCACCAGAAGATTCACGGAGCCAGAAGACAAGATGGAGGAGGGCCACGAGGGGCCCACACCACCTGGCCGCATAGGCCAGGCCTGGCCGCGCCAAGGGGTGGTGTGGCCGCCTCCGTCACCCCTCGGCCTCCCACTTCGCCTATAAGTTGCCTCTTGCCCTAAAAACCAAGGGGGGGTCGACGTTTTTCCAAAAAGAGTTCCACTGCTCTGCCACCACCAGATTCCGCGATTCAGACCCAGAAACTCCGTTCTGGCACCCTGCTAGGATGGGGAATTGGAGGAGATCATCTCCATCATCATCACCATCGCTTCTCCATCGACCATCCATGTTTCCCCCATCTATGAGTGAGTAATCCCCCACTATAGGCTATGGGCGTGGTGGGGATTGGATGAGATCATTCATGTAATGGCATCAGATTGCTAGGGCATGGTGCCTAGTATCTATTATTAGTGCTTTTTGACTTTGTTGCAACTTGTTATGCTTAATGCTTGTCACTAGGGCCTGAGTGCCATGATTTCAGATATGAACATGTTATTGATTCATTATGATAGTATTGTTTATGGTCTTACCTGCAAGTTGTATACACATATTGTTGTCCGGAACCAAAGGCCCTGAAGTGACAACAATCAGGATAACCGGAGGGAATGACTTTGATGTGAGGATCACATGTGTTCACGGAGTGTTAATGCTTTGCTCCGGTGCTCTATTAAAAGGAGCACCCTAATTGCCAATTGTTCCCTTGAGGCCCCGCTACAAACGGGCTGGCAGGACAAAAGATGTTGTGCAAGTTCTCATTGCGAGCACGTATGACTATATAGGGAACACATGCCTATGATTATTTAGTACTTGGATGCTTTATTTTATTTATCTGCAAATGCCCTAGTTTTAATTGCCATATGAATTGTCTTGTCCATGCAACGCCCATCCATCCCTATGCCTACCGCGCTTTAATCCTATTGTTTACTGCAATTGTTACTACTGCTATTACAAAAATGTTGCGACTGATAAATTGCTGTGAGCAAGATTTTTCCAGGTGCAGCTGAATTGACAACTCAGTTGTTAAGGCTTATAAATATTCTTTGGCTCCCCTTGTGTCGAATCAATAAATTGAGTTTCACTTCCCTCAAAAATACTGCGATACACCCCCTATACTTGTGGGTCATCACTTCTCTCTCTCTCTCTCTCTCTCCCCTCACCGACACTGACACCATTGTCGATGATGACACATTCGCCATGCTTTCCTTGAACGACGAGGATGACCAGTCGAGAAGTGACAGCCTTCTCTCCGACATCGAGTATTCCTTCCATGATGTGAGTTCCTCTGTTTTCTTGGGCTAGGGTTAGGTAATGGTAAATCTCTCGATCTGAGCTCCATATGTGCATGTAATCGTGTTCAATTCCAGCTTTCCGTTTACCTATAGGTACCACGGACGATCTATGACTCCGAATGGGAGGGCCTAGATCTCGATGGAGAAGTGCCATGTGACCATGGGCTAAAACTGAGGAGATATGTTGCATTCGAAGGATGTAACACTAGGAGAAGGTTTTTCGGCTGTACAAATCAGGTTTGTTTACATTATGTGCAACGGTGACATGAAGAAAAATGTATCATGTATGTTCATAACACTATAGTGTGTTTTTTTTAGGTTGGCCCGGTGTGTAAAGCAGTAGAGTGGGTGGATCTCGAGTGGCCAGATGCACTTAAGAAATGTTTGGCTCAGTTATGCGAGATGTATGAGTTGGAAAGGTCGGGGAGATTCACTGATGCTTGTGATGCAGCTGAAAAAAATTACAAGCTGTCGGTACAAAATAATGAGCTAGAACAAGAAATCGAGAATTTGCAGTCAGAGCTAAGTGACAGAATCAATGGGAGCTTGGTTATTGGAACTGCAAAGAAGCTTCAGGATAGTCACAGGTTGCTGATTCATAATGCAGAAAAGGAGACGGGTCAGCTCAGGGAAGACAAGAAGAAGCTAGAGTACTGCATTGCGGATCTGCTGAAGGAACTGAAGAAGGCGCGCGAGGGTGACCAAGGACAAACTACCAACGATAAATGAACTTTGAGATGAATAATTTATGTTGTGCCAAGGCCTGAAACTAGTTAACTATAAGACTTGCAGTTGTGCTTTCTTAACTAAGCCAAAATCAATCCTCGAGCAAATTAATTTCATACGAACAGACATATTGTGCATAGAGTTAAGTTCACGCTTACAAAATCACCACTGTAGAGGATAAACTAGGCAGTTCAGTACTAAATAGACATATGTTGGGTTCAAGCGAGCCTGGCCCGGAGCTGCTTGTTTTCCTCCCTAAGATCAGCCAGCTCCTTCAGTACTTTGTCATGCGCCAGCCGCAGGTTCCAGCGCTCCGTCACGGATTCGAGAAGTTGGTCCGTAGCCACACGATTTCCTTCAAGATCCCTTTAATGATCTCCGTCTTCTTCCTAGCCAAGGTGCGACCTTCCATGTGAAGCTTCGCCCAGCCGGCATTTAACTCCTTCGGTTTCTGGTACTTGTCAGAAAGGACCACGAGTTCAGCGCACAGGTGATCAAATGCGAGTTTCTGGGAATTCTGGTTCTCCCTTTGGATGTCTATCTTGTCATTTAGCTAGGTCGCCAGGTCATGGTCGAGCTTTCGCCTTTTTCCCTGCAACAAAAATACATAGTATGGGTTGTTTAGTTCACCAGGACAAGCTGGTTATTTTCCATAATTAACTGAATCGAGTAGTGGCACTGTCATAATTTCAAAGAATAAGCAACCTAGGACTAATAAACATTTTATGAATCGACTAGTGGCACTGTCATCATTTCAATTTCAAAGACAAATAAGGTTTATCTACAGTTTAGTGTGCTGTGGGTTTTTTCCAATATCACCAAATAGTAGTGGGCTAGTGGTAAACTCATAATGCATAAACCCATGTCCAGATACATAATGGAAAGAGCACATGGTGTCCATTCATGCACATGAACACCAACACATGTCTAGATAGATAAGGAGTTGCCCTAGGATTCTTATTGCACCCTATAATGGGAAGCAGACTTGGGCATTGCTACCTGAACCCTAAACATTGCAAAAGGAGTGGAGCACGAACTGATATTCGTGTCCCCTCTAACGGGAATCAGACTTGGGCATTGCTTCGATACGCTTCCAGACAAGCGTTTAGCTGCTCGTTCTCTTTCTGAACACCCTCGAGTACGGTGATCCCTCTGCTCATGTCCTCCTTCATCTCTTTCACTTCATCTAGGCAATGGTTCCTGTCATGGTAGGCTCGGATGGTAGCCTTGGTTTCCTCGACGCGTCCTCTAAGTGCCTCGCTGACTTTGTCCTGCAGGAGAGTGCACCTTTCCACGAGATTCTTCTTCTCCTCCATGAGCTCGTTGATTATCTTAATGGCTTGTTCTTACCTGTTCAAGTTATGGTCGAGCACTTTCTACAGCCTCATGACTTCACCTGCAAAATCTGGGGAGATCTCCTTCTGCACACATAATTTCTTGCGTAGGCTCTCATTAGCTTCGGTGAGGGAGCATGCAAGCTCATGTTAATTGTCAATCTTGGCACTAATCACGGCCACCTTGTCATGGTACTCGGCCTTCGATCGCTGCATCATTCATGTTAATTGAAATAGAAATTCTATAATTACACTCCAGGTTCCAGGTGAACACTAATACAGATCAAAAAATCCCCGTTGAATCTATTGACCGCAGTGTTAAAAATGGACCTAGAGATCTATTCATGACCATGATAAACTAATCCTAATCACAAAAAATCCATAGTGAACCTATGAACAACGGTATTAAGGAAAGACCAAGAGATCCAGTCATATTCATGAAAACTAATACAATTCGCAGAAGAAGAAGAAAAATCAATGCGGGGCGGACACGATCTAAGAAATCCACATCACAACTCGGAGAAATAACAGTGTGGAGATTTTCTACCTCGCTGAGACGTGGAACGGGGCCGAACAGGTCTTGCAATGCCTCCGTTGTGGTGGATTCTGGCTCCACGGCCGGCCTGTAATACGTAGAAGAGGAAGAGTAAGAAGAAGAAGAAAAACAAGAAGAAGCTGAATAAGGTCATGATGGAGAGGGAGATGGAGAAGAAGTAGAACAAGAAGATCGTACCGGGAGGAGCCCTCTCTTGCTAGAACATTCGGCGCCATTGTCAGGGGAGATTGGGCCTCGGTGAGAGGGGGCCTTGAGTAGCTGGTAGACCAAGAAGTGCCTCGCGGAGAGATCTCTCCCTTTTCTCCGTGAGGATCGTCGACCGGTCTCTCCCCCTCCTCAGGGAAGCCATGGCTTGCAAGGTGAGGGTGGTGACGGCAAGAGAAAGAAGATAGTGATTAGAGTGGGAGAAGAGTCAAAGAGTATAGGCCGTGGTCCAGTAGTACTACTACTATTATACAAGACCACCGTGTACGGTCTACCTTCTCAAAGAAGCCAGGGAGACAGGGGTAGGGAATCGACGGGACTTGTCTTTATTGCAACAGACAGTTCAATGGTCTTCGGCGCCACCTAAAATCCAGTATATAATAAGAGGAGTGCGATCCGGGTGGTCATCACGGGCATCAGCGCGCACGTCCCGCGTGTGTGTGTCACGTGTTGATGGGGCAATGACGCGCGCAACTGGTGCATGATCACGTCGGCATGTCGAACTCCGTTGAACTCCACGTCGACAGGCACACACGGGATATTTACGAGTCTAGAATACGCTGTGCCACTTTTGTTGTGATCAAATTATGTTCGGTACGCGAGATATTAGTCTTTTTTTTGATAATCGACAAATGCACGCGTGAACACGACGCACGAAACCGCTACTCGTCCTTCATCAGATCGGCACCCCACTCCGTGTACCCACCATCGACCATTCGGAACAACTACCTTGAGCACGATGCCCCCTTGCCGTGGCAATGGCAGGTCCAAGCCGTCCACTGACAGTCCACTAACCGTCCTATGTCCCCGGCTCTTCGCTGCATCGTTCACGCTTGCGAGTCGCCTACTGAGGCAGCATGTCGTGTCCGGCCGTGCCATGATCCATCGACATCGGCACTCGAGGACACCGCGACATCGAAGCTCGTACCAGCCGCGCAGGAGGAGTGTGGGGTACCTTCAATGACGGACGAGCGCAAAGCAGCAGCCATGACGGGGGCGCGTGTTGCGCCGACGAGTACATACAAGAAGAGGAACAAGAAGAAGACCAGGAAGAAGAGAGGAGATAGCAATTTGGACGAGTCCGACTCGGCCAACAAGGAGGCGTTCATCGATCAGTTGGAGGCAGAAGCGGAGGAGAGTGACATGGACCCGTGGGACTACGAAGAGGAGGAGGAGGACTCCGGCAAGGACATAACACGCTTATTCGAGGAAGGGGGAGGTGTAGAGTCGTCAGAGGAGGACACCGACGACGGCGATGGCAAGGACCATGGCGTTGACAAAGACGAGGACGAACCAGAAGACAAAGACGATAGCTTCTTCGAAATATGACCATTTATTTTATTTAGATAGATGGATTTTCACTTGTTTATGGAGGTAAAGTATCGGTGGCACGGATAGAGAGGTGACACAGATAGACCATACATAAAAAAGTGGAGTGGGAGGGGTTATCCTGCCCGTTGGATCACATAGGATCAATGGTTGGTGGAGACGATCCGCGTGACATCTGTGTCAGCCAATCAGGGCATAGCACCCAGAGTGAGCACACGTTTGGGCTTTTGTGAGATTTGTGACCGAGAGAGAGGGCAAATCTCTTTGCACAAACCACATATGGAACCACCATTGCCATAGAAATGTGTATTCTTTCATTAACCACATGTAGAGTCATTTAATGTCTATTCTTTTCACAGACCACATATGGATCCACCAGAGTTCATTGCATGTGTGTTCTCTTCACAAACCACATATGGATCCACCAGTGTCATTGCATGTGTGTTCTTTTCACAGACCACATATGGATCCACCAGTGTCATTACATGTCTGTTATTTTCAGAGACCACATATGGATCCACTAGTGTCATTGCATGTGTGTTCTCTTCACATACCACATATGGATCCACTAGTGTCATTGCATGTGTGTTCTCATGTGTGTTATTTTCATTAACCACATATGGATCCACGAGTGTCATTGCATGTGTGTTCTTCTAATTAACCACATCTAGAATCATTGCATGTGTGTTCTTTTCACAAACCACATATGGAACCACCATTTTCATTGAAATGTGTATTCTTTCATTAACCACATCTAGAGTCTTTTGATGTCTATTCTTTTCACATACCACATATGGATGCACCAGTGTCATTGCATGTGTGTTCTCTTCACAGACCACATATGGATCCACTAGTGTCATTGCATGTATGTTCTTTTTATTAACAACAACAAGATTCATTGCATGTGTTATTTTCATTAACCACATATAGATCCACCAGTGTCATTGCATGTGTGTTCTTCTCATTAACCACAGCTAGAGGGCATTACATGCATGTTCTTTTCACAAACCACATACGGAACCACCATTGTCATTGAAATGTGTATTCTTTCATTAACCAAATCTAGAGTCATTTCATGACTATTCTTTTACAGACCACATATGGACCCACCAGTGTCATTGCATGTGTATTCTTTTCAGAGACCTGATACATTGCAAATGTATCTATAATTTTTGATGTTCCATGCTTGGTTTTATCCACTTTCTTGTGTTTTGTTCCAACTTTGGAGTACTTTTCATATGATTTCTTGGACTAACCTATTAACAAGACCACAGTGCCAGCTGCCTGTTTCTGCTATTTTTGGTTCCAGGAAAGTCAGAAAATGAATATTCTCGGAATTGGACGGGACAAAAGCCAAAGTGCCTATTTTTCCGGAAGGATCAAGTGCCAGAATACGAGACGGAGAAGGGCCAGGGGCAGGCCACACCACCTGCCCTTGCGGCCAGGCCTTGCCCGGGCCAGGGGGTGGTGTGGTGGCTCCCGGCACCCCCTTGCCCTCTCCTTTCGCCTATATATTGCCTTCGGGACAAAAACCCTAAGTACTCGATCAAAAAACCACGAAAGAGTCTGTAGCCACCGTCATCTCCATCCCTAGATCGGGAGGGATCTGAAGCTCTTCCCGACACCCTGCTGGAGAGGGGAATTCACCCTGGAGGCCTCCTTCATCACCATGCAAGCCTCCGGTGTGATGCGTGAGTAGTTCATCCTTGGACTACGGATCCATGTAGTAGCTAGATGGATGGTTTCTCCTCCTTTGTGCTTTCATGTTTAGATCTTGTGAGCTCCGTTCATGATCAAGATCATCTATTTGTAATTCATACATGTTGTGTTTGCGGGGATCCGATGGATATTGAGATGCTATTTCAGATTGATTATTGATTCTATCATGTCTTTGTTATTTGAGATCTTGCATGCTTTCCGTTGTTAGTAGCTATCTTGGCCAAGTAGATGCTAGAAACTCCAAGAGTTAGTATTTATGCTCGATAGCGGGTCATGCCTCTGGTAATCTGGGGAAGTGACAGAAATCTCTAAGGTACTAGATGTGCTGTTGCTACTAGGGAGAAAACAACAATCCTTTGTTCATAGAACAATCGTATTGTTTACTTTACACACAGTTTGTAAAGCAATAATCTGTTGCTTGCAACTTAATAGTGGAGGGGGTTCGGATGATAACCTGAAGGTGGATTATTAGTCATAGATGCAGTTGGATGGCGGTCTATGTATTATGTTGTAATGCCCAATCAAGTCTCAGAGGAGTCAAGATGATTAGTATATGCATGTATTGCTTTCTCGGTGTTTGTCAATTGCCCCGCTGTAATTTGTTCACCCAACATGTTATCTATCTAAGGAGAGCCACCTCTAGTGAACTATGGATCCCGGTCCTTGTCTTTTATATTCAATCTACAATCTTTTACTGCTTTGTGTTTACTTTCTGCAAACTTTTACTTCTTTCCATTCATACGTTTAATCCTTTGTTTTCTGCAAAACACGGTGAGATTGACAACCTCATCGCAAGTTGGGGACAAAGTTCTGTGGTTGTGTTGTGCAGGTCTCCACGTTGCTACTAGCATCGGTAGTGCGCCCTACCAAAGCTCAGCTAGTAACACCTTTGGGGTGTTTCCTTGCTCCTACTGGTTCGATTAAACCTTGGTTTCATAACTGAGGGAAACTTGCTGCTGTGCTCATCATACCTTCCACTTGGGGTTCCCAACGAGCTCTACATCAACCACGAGCCATCAACACTTTTCTGGGCGCCGTGCATTGAGCCATCAAGCATATTTCTGGCGCCGTTGCCGGGGAGTCAAGGACATCTTCACAAGGGGAGTTCCTCATAACCAATCTCTTTACTTTGTTGTTTTTGTTTTGCTTAGTTTTCTTTTTTGCTTTGTTTGCTTGTTTTGTTCTTCAAAAACACAAAAAAATTAGTTTTACTTGTTTTCTTTCTTATTTGAAAATCCAAAAAAATGACTACTCTTGAAAACACTAAGTTGTGTGACTTCACTAGCACCAACAACAATGATTTTATGAGCACACCTATTGCTCCACCTGTGGCTGAAAATACTTTCTTTGAGATAAAACCTGCTTTGCTCAATCTTGTTATGAGAGAGCAATTTTCTGGTATTGGTAATGAAGATGCTGCTTCCCATCTAAATAACTTTGTTGAACTTTGTGAGATGCAAAAGCATAGGGATATAGATGGTGATATTATTAAGCTGAAATTGTTTCCTTTCTCTTTGAGAGGAAAAGGTAAAGAATGGTTGAATTCCTTAACTAGGAATAGTATTGATTCTTGGACTCTATGCAAAGATGCTTTTATTGGAAAATACTATCCTCCTGCTAAGATTATATCCATGAGAAGTGAAATAATGAAGTTTAAACAACTTGATAATGAGCATGTTGCTCAAGCTTGGAAAGAATGAAATCTTTGGTAAAGAATTGTCCCACTCATGGACTGACTGCTTGGATGATCATCGAAACTTTTTATGCAGGATTGAACTATTCTTCAAGGAACCTTTTGGATTCAGCTGCTGGAGGTACCTTTATGACCATCACTTTAGGTGTTGTAACAAAACTTTTGGAAAATATGATGGTTAATTATTCTGAATGGCATACTGAAAGGGCTCCACAAGGTAAGAAGGTAAATTCTATTGAGGAAACCTCCTCCTTGAGTGATAAGATTGATATTATTATGTTTATGCTTGTTAATGGGAAAGCCCATATTGATCCAAATAATGTTCCTCTAGCCTCTTTGGTTGCTCAAGAAGAGCAAGTTGATGTGAACTTCATAAGAAATAACAATTTTGGCAACAATGCTTATGGTAATAATGCTTATAGGAACAATTTTGGTAACAACAATTATAAGCCATATCCTCCCAACAATGGTAATGCTTATGGAAATTCTTACAACAATAATAAGAGTGCTCCCTCTGAACTTGAAGTTATGCTTAAAGAGTTTATTAGTAAACAAACTGCTTTCAATAAAACTATTGAGGAAAAACTCTCTAATGCTGAAAGAAATATAGCATCTTTGGCTGAAGCTCAATCTACTTTGAATAAAATGGCTGCTAAACCTGAAACTAATGAGAATCCCTTTGCAGCTACTAATGCTATACAAGTAAGAATTGATGAAAATGTTAGACTATTAGCTGAATTACATGCTAAGTGGGAAAGAGAGGATGAAATTGCTAGAAACATTAGTGTTTCTACTATCAACACCACCAGTGTTGAGGCTACTAATTGTTCTACTACTTTAGATGATAAAGTTGATTTTGATCTTGATGGTTGCAACATCTCTGCAGTTATTAAGTTCCTACAAAAGCTTGCTAAAAGTCCTAATGCTAGTGCTATGAACATGGCTTTTACAAAACACATTACTGATGCTCTCATAAAGATTAAAGAAGAAAAGATGAAACATAAAGCTTCTATTCCTATAAATTAAGAAGATGATTGGGAACCCATCATTAATATTAAAGTGAATGACTTTGATTTCAAAGCTTTATGTGATCTTGATAGTAGTGTTTCTATTATGCCTAGAAGGATTTATGATATGCTTGATTTGCCTCCTCTTTAAGATTGTTATTTGAATGTCCCACTTGATGATAATGCTAAAAAGAAACTCATGGGGAGTCTTAATGATGTTCTTATCATGGTTAACGATTCCTATGTCCCCGTTGATTTCTATGTTTTGGATGTTGAATACAATGCTTCTTGTCCTATTACTTTGGGAAGACCTTTTCTTAGAACTGCTGGTGCCATCATTGATATGAAAGAAGGCACCATTAAATATCAACTCCCACTCAAGAAAGGTACAGAACACTTCCCTAAAAAGAGAGAAAAGCTTTCTTTTGCTTCTCCTATGAAAACAAAATTTGGTTTTAATGCTTCTTCATTTGAGAACACTTGATTCTTTCTTTGCTTCTTATGCCTAACTTAAAGGCGTTAAAGAAAAGTACTTATTGGGAGATAACCCAAAAGTTTTAGATGAGTCTTGGAAGTTATTACCTCTGTAATAACATCTCCTTATCCTTTTTATTTTCTTTTTGTGCCAAGAGTAACCTCTAATGAGAGAGAAGTAATGATTGGGAAAGTTGCTGTCAAGAAACAGATTTTTGTGCTTCACCATAAAAATTCCTGAGAGAGCTCTGTACGTCGGATTTAGCTGTAATTGTTTGTGCTTATGCCCCAGGTTGTTATCTAACTTTCGTTAGTTCAACACTTTTTGATTTGAGCAACAGAAGGTTTCAAAAAAATTCGTCTTTACCTGCTGGTCTGTTTTGACAGATTTCTGCCATTTTCTGCATTTGCTTCTTGTTAGTTCCTTCTTGAGTTCCTTTGGGAAATTGAGCTTTTTGCAGGAAGTGATACAGTACCTAGTGTTCTAATGGAAGTTTATTTGGTATTAGAACTGAACCTTAAGACTTATTTATCTTAAAGTGCACTAATGTTGCTAATGAGATTGTGTGAAGTTTTGTATGAAGGAAAATTTTCAGGTGTATGGAAGGAATGAGTAATGAGATGAAGGATGGACTAAATCTCAAGCTTGGGGATGCCACGCGTGTCACCCCAAGAAATATCCAAGAAGTAGAAGCGTCAAAGCTTGGGGGTGCCCAAGGCATCCCCTTCTTCATCAATAAAAATCCCGGGTTTCTTTCAAACGCTTCATTTTTATTGTTTCATGCACAGTTGTATTTTTCTTGGAGCGTCTTCTTTTTCGTTTTTTTTTGGTTTTTAGTTTTCTTGGTTTTCTTAGTTTTCTGAATAAGTTGGTTGAACCCCCTCTTTCATACTTTGGTTTGGTTTGGAAAAGAGTAGGAAAGTTCATACTTATGTGGTAAAAAGAGCTTGTTTTTGACTGTGGCCTATGCTTTGTCATGCCATGCTTGATATTTTTTTGGCTTTATGCTTAGTATTCTTTGTTGTAGCATGGCTTGTTATAAACAATTGAGATTGCTTAATGTGCCTTGGATGAATCATGCGTTGTTTTAGCATATCAAAGCATAGTATAGTGGTATTCTCCTTTGATGCTTTATTTGGGTTGACTTGGCGCATGCTCACACCATGTTATGACTATCTCAAGTCACCATAGCCTATATGATCCTTTAGTTTTCAACTTGTAGTATCACTTTATGCTTTGATCAATGATGTTTTGTCGCTCTGCATGATTATGGCCATTATAGCTCTTTTAGTTTGTCGCTCCCAGTCTTTTGCTAGCCTCCACAACAAAGTATGAGTTCCACTCATGCATCCAACTCCCTAAACCAAGTTATTCCAAAGAGTCCACCATACCTACCTACTATCTTATGCTATTCCAAGTATATTCATGCTTTTGTTTACCTTTCACTTGTTATGAGAAAACTAGTGATTAAAGCTCTCACGAACTTGATGGCACACTTTCCTTTTTGCCCCTAATAAACTTGAACCATTGGGTCCTTCGTTGTTGCATATATGCTTGCGCTTTATAAGTTGAAATTAGCAGAACCATGTTTCATGGGGAACGCTTTCAACATTGCACTTGTACTTTGTACCCCGTTGATATCATGTTCTTTTGCTTACGGATCCCGGCGGTGTGAAATAAAAGTGGAACTTGTAAGATCATGGAGTTTGTATGTGTGTTAGAGAAACGTCTGGGCCGCTAGCCTAAGCCATGCCTAATCATGGTGGAAACTTGCAGCATCACCATAATGAGCACTCTATGAAGCATCCTCAATAAAAACCTATGCAAATAGCAAATAAAAAGATCGCTGAGATGCTCGTTGTTTGCTTGCCTTGTCATTTTGGTTATGGGAAAGCTCCCGTATCATGTGCAAGGGGTACCCCGTTGGCGGTTCTTAATGATACACATATACTTACAATGACAAGAGCTTACTCGTGACTGAAGTTGAGTAGCATGAGGATCGGTCTTCGTAAGTAAGGGGCATGAGATTTTGGTTTATAACTTGTCAAGCATATCCTTTTATTTGTGTCACTTTAACCTTAATCACCTTCAAGATGCTTATGATAGGGGCAATGAGAGCCGAAAGCTATAAGTACCATAATTTTTGGAAGCTCTTTATGAGACTTGAATCCCTACTTCCTTTTACAAAAGGCCTTTCTTCCACCATTATATTGAGTCTGCACCTTCTATCTTTATGCACTACTTTGAGAGCATAGTGGCCATTCTTAGTTCTATGTGCATTGTCCCAAGACTAGTTGATTGATGCATAACTTGTTATTGCTTGTTTTAAACTATTGTATCTAGTCACTCTTATGAACTTTGAAGGTGTCCTATGCATTTATATTTGCTATTCTATTGAGGGACAAGCTGAATACTATTATGCTATGTTTTCTTTATGTGAAACAAACAAACGTCTTGCAAAGCATTGTTATTCATGAATCTTTTGTTTGTGCCTTTTCATGTTGCATCATAGTTTTTTTGCCTATTGCTAGAACTTTGTCTTTCATGTTATGATTGAAGTACTATGATCCTAGCTTTGAATGTTCTGCAAATACTTTGATCAAGTCTTTTATGGTGCATGTCACCTCAAAAATTATTTCTTTTTGTCACTTACCTACTCGAGGACGAGCAGGAGTTAAGCTTGGGGATGTTGATACATTGCAAATGTATCTATAATTTTTGATGTTCCATGCTTGGTTTTATCCACTTTCTTGTGTTTTGTTCCAACTTTGGAGTACTTTTCATATGATTTCTTGGACTAACCTATTAACAAGAGCCACAGTGCCAGCTGCCTATTTTCTGCTGTTTTTGGTTCCAGGAAAGTCAGAAAATGAATATTCTCGGAATTGGACGGGACAAAAGCCAAAGTGCCTATTTTCCGGAAGGGATCAAGTGCCAGAATACGAGACGGAGAAGGGCCAGGAGCCGGCAACACCACCTGGCCGCGCGGCCAGGCCTGGCCCGCGCCAGGGGGTGGTGTGGTGGCTCCCGACACCCCCTCGGCCTCTCCTTCCGCCTGCCGGAGAGGGGAATTCACCCTGGAGGCCTTCTTCATCACCATGCAAGCCTCCGGTGTGATGCGTGAGTAGTTCATCCTTGGACTACGGATCCATGTAGTAGCTAGATGGATGGTTTCTCCTCCTTTGTGCTTTCATGTTTAGATCTTGTGAGCTCCGTTCATGATCAAGACCATCTATTTGTAATTCATACATGTTGTGTTTGCGGGGATCCGATGGATATTGAGATGCTATTTCAGATTGATTATTGATTCTATCATGTATTTTTTATTTGAGATCTTGCATGCTTCAGTTGTTAGTAGCTATCTTGGCCAAGTAGATGCTAGCAACTCCAAGAGATAGTATTTATGCTCGATAGTGGGTTCATTCCTCTAGTAATCTGGGGAAGTGACAGAAATCTCTAAGGTACTAGATGTGCTGTTGCTACTAGGGAGAAAACAACAATCCTTTGTTCATAGAACAATCGTATTGTTTACTTTACACGCAGTTCGTAAAGCAATAATCTGTTGCTTGCAACTTAATAGTGGAGGGGGTTCGGATGATAACCTGAAGGTGGATTTTTAGTCATAGATGCACTTGGATGGCGGTCTATGTATTATGTTGTAATGCCCAATCAAGTCTTAGAGGAGTCAAGATGATTAGTATATGCATGTATTGCTTTCTCGGTGTTTGTCAATTGTCCCGCTGTAATTTGTTCACCCAGCATGTTATCTATCTAAGGAGAGCCACCTCTAGTGAACTATGGATCCCGGTCCTTGTCTTTTATATTCAATCTAAAATCTTTTACTGCTTTGTGTTTACTTTCTGCAAACTTTTACTTCTTTTCCATTCATACGTTTAATCCTTTGTTTTCTGGCAAACACGGTGAGATTGACAACCTCATAGCAAGTTGGGGACAAAGTTCTGTGGTTGTGTTGTGCAGGTCTCCATGTTGCTACTAGCACCGGTAGTGCGCCCTGCCAAAGCTCAACTAGTAACACCTTTGGGGTGTTTCCTTGCTCCTACTGGTTCGATTAAACCTTGGTTTCATAACTGAGGGAAACTTGTTGCTATGCTCATCATACCTTCCTCTTGGGGTTCCCAACGAGCTCTACATCAACCACGAGCCATCAACACTATTCTAGGCGCCGTGCATTGAGCCATCAAGACCACATATGGATCCACCGGTGTCATTGCATGCGTGTTCTTTTCAGAGACCACATATGGATCCACCAGTGTCAATGCATGTTTGTTCTTTTCAGAGACCACATATGAATCCACCAGAGTCATTGCATGTGTGCTCTTATTATGAACCACAGCTAGATTCATTGCATGTGTGCTCTTTTCACAATCCACCTATGGATCCACCAGTGTCATTGCATGTGTGTTCTTTTCATTAACCACAGCTAGAGTCATTCAATATGTGTTATTTTCATTAACCACATATGGATCCACTAGTGTCATTGGATGTGTGTTCTTTTCAGAGACCACATATGGACCCACCAGTGTCATTGCATGTGTGTTCTTCTCATTAACCATAGCTGGTTTCATTGCATGTGTGTTCTTTTCACAAACCACATATGGAACCACCATTGTCATTGAAATGTGTGTTCTTTTCATCAACCACAGCCAGATTCATTGTATGTGTGTTCTTATCACAAACCAGATATGGAACCACCATTGTCATTGAAATGTGTATTCTTTCATTAACCACATCTAGTGTCATTGTATGTGTGTTCTTTTCACAGACCACATGTGGATCCACCAGAGTCATTGCATGTCTGTTCTTTTCAGAGACCACATATGGATCCACCCGTGTCATTGCATGTGTGTTCTTATTATTAACAACAACTAGAGTCATTGCATGTGTGTTCTTTTCACAATCCACCTATGGATCCACCAGTGTCATTGCATATGTGTTCATTTCATTAACCACAGCTAGAGTCATTGCATGTGTGTAATTTTAATTAACCACATATGGATCCACTAGTGTCATTGCATGTGTGTTCTTCTCATTAACCACAACTAGAGTCACTGGATGTATGTTCTTTTCACAAACCACATATGGATCCACCAGTGTCATTCAAATGTGTGTTGTTTTCAGAGACCACACATGGATCCACCAGTGTTATTGCATATGGATCCACCAGAGTTCAATGCATGTGTGTTCTTTTCACAATCCACCTATGGATCCACTAGTGTCATTACATGTGTGTTCTTCTCATTAACCATAGCTAGAGTCATTGCATGTGTGTTCTTTTCACAAACCACATATGGAACCGCCATTGTCATTGAAATGTGTATTCTTTCATTAACCACATCTAGAGTCATTTCATGTCTATTCTTTTCATAGACTACATATGGATCCACCAGTGTCATTGCATGTGTGTTCTCTTCACAGACCACATATGGATCCACTAGTGTCATTGCATGTGTGTTCTTTTTTATTAACAACAACTAGAGTCATTACATGTGTGTTATTTTCGTTAACCACATATGGACCCACCAGTGTCATTGCATGTGTGTTCTTCTCATTAACCACAACTAGAGTCATTGCATGTGTGTTCTTTTCACAAACCACATATGGAACCACCATTGTCATTGAAATGTGTATTCTTTCGTTAACCACATCTGGAGTCATTTCATGACTATTCTTTTCACAGACCACATATGGATCCACCAGTGTCATTGCATGTGTATTCATTTCAGAGACCACATATGGATCCACCAGTGTCATTGCATGTGTGTTCTTTTCCGAGACCACATATGGATCCACCAGTGTCATTGCATGTGTGTTCTTTTCACAATCCACCTATGTATCCACTAGAGTCATAGCATGTGTGTTATTTTCATTAACCACAACTAAAGTCATTGCATGTGTGTTCTTTTCACAATCCACCTATGGATCAACTAGTGTCATTGCATGTGTGTCCTTTTCATTAACCACAACTAGAGTCATTGCATGTGGGCTATTTTCATTAACCACATATGGATCCACTAGTGCCATTGCATGTGTGTTATTTTCAGAGACCACATATGGACCCACTAGTGTCATTGCATTTGTGTTCTTCTCATTAACCACAGCTAGAGTCATTGTATGTGTGTTCTTCTCACAAACCACACATGGATCCACCATTGTCATTGAAATGTGTGTTCTTTTCATCAACCACAGCTAGAGGCATTGCATGTCTGTTCTTCTCACAAACCACATATGGAACCACCATTGTCATTGAAATGTGTATTCTTTCATTAACCACATATAGTTTCATTGCATGTGTGTTATTTTCATAGACCACATATGGATCCACCAGAGTCATTGCATGTCTGTTCGTTTCAGAGACCACATATGGATCCACTAGTGTCATTGCATGTGTGTTCTTTTTGTTAACAACAACTAGAGTCATTGCATGTGTGTTATTTTCATTAACCACATATGGATCCACCATTGTCATTGCATGTGTGTTCTTCTCATTAACCACATCTATAGTCACTGGATGTATGTTATTTTCACAAACCACATATGGATCCACCAGTGTCATTGAAATGTGTGTTCTCTTCACGGACCACACATGGATCCACCAGTGTCATTGCATGTGGATCCACCAGAATTCATTGCATGTTTGTTCTTTTCACGATCAACCTATGGATACACCAGTGTCATTGAATGTTTGTTCTTCTCATTAACCACAGCTAGAGTCACTGCATGCGTGTTCTTTTCACAAACCACATATGAAACCACCATTGTTATTCAAATGTGTATTTCTTTCATTAACCACATCTAGAGTCTTTTCATGTCTATTCTTTTCACAGACCACATATGGATTTACCAGTGTCATTGCATGTGTGTTCTCTTCACAGACAACATATGGATCCACCAGTGTCATTGCATGTGTGTTCTTTTTATTAACCACAACCAGAGTCATTGCATGTGTGTTATTTTCATTAACCACATATGGATCCACCAGTGTCATTGCATGTGTGTTCTTCTCATTAACCAAAGCTAGAGTCATTGCATGTGTGTTCTTTTCACAAACCACATATCGAACCACCATTGTCATGGAAATGTGTGTTGTTTTCATCAACCACATCATGTGTGTTCTTCTCACAAACCACATATGGAACCACCATTGTCATTGAAATGTGTATTCTTTCATTAACCACATCTAGTGTCATTGCATGTGTTTTCTTTTCACAGACCACATATGGATACACCAGAGACATTACATGTCTGTTCTTTTCAAAGACCACATATGGATCCACCAGTGTCATTGAAATGTGTGTTCTCTTCACAGACCACACATGGATCCACCAGTGTCATTGAATGCGTGTTCTTCTCATTAACCACAGCTAGAGTCATTGCATGTGTGTTCTTTTCATAAACCACATATGGAACGACCATTGTCATTGAAATGTGTATTTCTTTCATTAACCACATCTAGGGTTGTAGCACCCTGTAAAAACCACTACTAGAAAATCGCTTGTTATTTCTGTTTTGTGCATCATCATGCCCGCATGCTCATGTCATCATGCCACATTACATTTGAGCATCATCATGTCATCATGCATCATCATTATGTTCATCATTCCACCTTGCGTGGAACATATAACTAAATTGTGCATTAAACTATCTCTCTTGTATTTGATTCTTGATATTTGTATTTGAGTCCTGCTATTTGTCTCTTTATTTTACCCTCCCCCTATTCTATCTCTAGTTGGTGCCATTTGATATGGAACCATAATTTCTAAATTCTATTTATATGAGTCTTGCCATTTACTCTTGTCAAATTCCCAAATTGAGTTGGGGTATCCTCTTTTAATTCTTTCTTGTTCTATCTTGGTGGACTCGTGTGAGCCACAATCCCATTATCTAAATTCCACCATGTGTTGTCAAGTGGGGTTCTTTGTTTTGCCATATGGATTTTAAATCATACCCATTTGACCTCATGTGGATTCAACTTGAACTCTACTTCCCTTTGCTCTTTTCCACATCCTATTGCAAGCCTATATTAAATCTTACACTAATCTTGCTTTTCAAACCACTTTGCTTAATCTCTCTATCTCTCCTTATGTTCTTATACCGTGGGCATCTAGCTAGCTACACCTAGCTACTCTCTCTTTCTTGATCATACATATATGGTGGACACACACACCCCTATCTATATTAGCTACCTGAGGCACCCATGAGTTGATCCTAGCATTTTCTCCCTCTAGCTCACATGGCCACCGACCCATCGGAACCATCCGAATTTAGCTCCAAGGCACAAGCTCATGTTCCTCTCTCTCTATATGCCTCTCTGATCAAAATATTGAGCTAGATGCACTTGCACCTGCCCACGCGCATGCCGTGCCCATCCTCATGCCCATCGCGTGACCCTCTCTCCCTCTCTCTAGATAAAGCAAGCGACAGCAACCACGCCTGCCTCATCTCGGTCCACCTTCCCATCTTCTTTTTCCCCATGATAAAGCCCATCGACGCCAGCGTACCTCGCCGCCTCCGTGTCCTTGTCGCCGTCCACTCGCCTCATCGGCCAAGGCCAGGCAGGTCAGAGGAGCTCGGCATCGCTCTACTGGAGCCGCGCATCACCTAGAGCACGGTACGGAAGGCCTGGAGTAGCTGCCACACTTGGGCGTCGTCGCCATGGCCTTCGCCGTCTCGTCGCCGTCCTCTTCCGCCTCCAGCCGAGCCAGCCATCCAAAGCCCCACCATGGTGAGCTCCCCTCCTCTCCCTGGTCTCGCCCCTTCCTCTGCATCGCCAGGTCGCGCTGCAGCCGCCGCGCACGCACCATGCACGCTGCACGCCCGACGCGCACACCACCTGCAGCCAGCACGATACCCGCTGACCTCTGTTCTCGACAACCCCCCGGCCTCCTCCGTACTCCTTCGGTGCCACACAACAAACACACGCATAGAGAGCACTCTCAGCTTCGCAGCACAACTCGCGGCACTCCAATCCGCTTCTTGTAGCCGACGAAATCTTCCTCGAAAGATCATGATATATCACTGTCTCTACTGCAGGCAGCGCGCAGCAGTTGCAGCTACACTCTCTGTTCCCGGTAGTTCTCCAGCCTTCCCCGTTGTTTTCTGACACTGTTTCTCACGTGCCTGTACTCCTGGCATCTCCCTCTTTCTATCGCCACCAACCTTTCTCAAAACTATGTCCTGAAGCAGTGGGAATCGTCAGGAGGAAGATCAGCCAATTTCCGTGTCCGTGCGGATGCATGCGTGTGTTCTCTGAATTGTTGTCACTATCGACGGTGCCTGTTTGTCAGGCAACATTAGTAGAAAACCCCAAATTCCGCCCTAGATCCCGAGCACTTCCCGAACGGGTTAGTCAATCCCATCAGCACCTTGAATCGCTATGTACCCTCTTCGATTCCCCTCCACCGGTGCTTCAAAAGGATTTCTAAATCTCTCGCCATCGTCGATCCGTTCCGGCCATTTCTCACTATCGAAACTAGAGGAAGATTCAGTTTCGGCAAGCGCGCGCCGTCTTCTTCCACTCCGGCTTCTTCCGGCCGCCATCAACCTCTCGGTGAGACTGTCTGCTTCTTTGCCCCTCTCCTCTGTCTTGTTCTGCGTCAGGACGCCGGTCTCTAGTACCTTCCGAGCGTGCCTGCTGTGGACTCGGGCAGCACGTCCTCTGCCAGTTGATGCCGCTGCTACTCCTTTCTATTTTCTCCTTGGTCGCACACGCACGCACGTACGTCTCTGCTGCACTGCACCCTTCATGTACAAGTTGAATTTCAGCTAGCTCGTCTTGCACAAGTCATTTTGATTCAGCTGCTTCACTATTTGCTAGCTCGGTTGGATCATTCAAATAAATTGTATCCTATCTTAGACATCAGCCTGTAGACACCACAGCAAACCAGGTTCCCCACGTCCGATCCCTGGGAGCACCAATTTTTGTTCGTTGCTGGTCTCTTCCTACCACCGGCCCAGAATCGGAGATACAGTACAGACCCCCTCCACTTCTCTGTCTTCATTTTTTCCCCTTTTGTTTTATTTGTATATCTTGTAACTTTTATTTTATAACCCTAAATAGAGTTGCTAAATATTAAAGTCGATCATAAAGATGCATAGAACAATAATATGACCTCCTCATATCTGTTTGCATCATGTATCATGAGGGTTGGGAATCATTTGCATATTCACCTAATAAATGACATAAGGAAAATGTAAGGGATTCATTTCTATATGTCTCTGTTCCATTTAATTTTGTGAAGATCACATATACCATGGTAAACAACATTTAAAATACGAGGTATCTAAACAACATGAACCACTTAATTAATTGTCGGGCCCCGGTTCCGCTTAATATTGCCTAGTTGCATCACATCCTTGCTATGTCATGCATAATACATGCATCATGCCCGATCTTCTACCATAGTTTTAAATAGTGTATCCGGTGTTTCTTTTAGTGTTTTGCTTCTTCACGGATTAGGCCGTTGAGTGGATGCGAGTATCGACAAGTCCTTCGGATAATGTATCTTCGACAGTGTTTCCCAGGCGAGCAATCTCCCCCTTTCTACCTATTTTGCATTTATAGTCTTTACTACCTCCTGTTGATCTATTGCTATCCGTGTCGCGATGCTTTAGTTTCCGTGCACAATTTATATTCCTTGCAGCCTCTATATTGTCTTGGACACATCCTATTGCCTGTTGTTTTATAGACAGTTGGCCTTGCGAGTCGTAGTTGCTTGCTTAGGTGCTGGTTCGCGTCGTTGTCGTACCACTGTTGTTGGGAGGTTAGCACATGCTTAATGGTAGAGATGATCATGGCTTTAATTTTGACTTAATAAATAAAATGCAGGAAATAGATAAAACTAATGAAGAGGCATCGGTGGGCAATATATGTTATTTGGTTCTTCCACGCTCACTTGTGTCCCGTAGGACCTCGAGTAGTTGATACCTGTTCCTTGACTATCGCACTATCCGCATGTGGGACCATGAATCCCCTTAGTCAGAGCTTGATTCATTTCTTATTTCTTGGGGCCACAAACTAGTTTGGGGCTTTATTACTATCCTGTACTTATGCCATGCTTTACTGCTTTATTTAAGATTGTGCGTGGAGCACCAGTACTGTTTTGGAACGTGGAATGTTTTCGCGGTATCGACAAGCCCAGTCACACTTTCGGGTTCCCAGTCGTTTATAGCCATTGACACAAACCCTGGGTCCGTCTCGGAGCCAGCCAACTTCGTTGCGGGTAGCTTAGTGGGGTGGCCCCCCTGAAATAATTTATGAATCATGTGATTGCTTTGTCGTGAAAGCCTCGTTGGGTTTTTATTTGGTTTTTCCGAAGTTGATCGTGTGTGTGTTGCTATTTGTGCACCCTTGCAGGGTAAATCTTTCTGAAAGCCGTGTCCGCGGTTATGGACGACTTGGAGCACAGTATCTCGATCATATACAACTATAACTAAAGTAGTGCTATAAATTTGACTTTGACATGTCTAGTAATCAGTTTCACTACAACATAATGAGTAAATAAAAGTGCCAACAACTGCTAGAATTGGGATATCTCTGGCTAATTGTATCTGACTAGTAAGTGTTGCAACTATAATGGAATGAATAAAACTACCAACTCTGTGAGTTCCTTGGTTTGACTTCCTCGTTTGGTCTCGAGGGGAATACCAGGATGGGTATGATTGGTGTTAGTATATGGTTGGTTCCGAATAGTTCTTTCTTATGTCTCTCTAATAGCCAACAGTTTATCGAGTCTCTATAGATTGTTTAGTGCATGCTTCGCTGCCGCTTCAGCCCACCATACCTATGTAGGCGAGAGCCGCCGAATTCTAGCCTCGTCGTGTACTAGCCTCAGTACTGACGCTCCTCTTTTTCCTTTGCCCTTTGTCGGCACCCCTTTTGTGTTAGCAGGTTTGAGATCGAAGTTGTTAGCAGGGTTACCCTTCCGACTTGGCCTGGGCAGGGTTATGGACGCCATTGGTTATTCTTCAGGGCTCTTATCTCAATTTGCTTCTTATCTGTACTCGGATGCTGTATCGTTTTCAAGGTGATTTGGATCTTTGTACTGTATATCTGTATTCTTGACTCAAGGAGTCGTGTTGTGTATATATATATATCTGATTTGTGGGTTCCATCGTGGACTAATGAGTAATGGTATTACTTCGTTTTCCACCCGCATGTAAGTGCCTGGTGAGCGTCCTTGAATCGTTTCTATGCGGGATTGGTGGGAAGCGCTAAAATCTGCATAGGGCTGATTCAAGGGTGTTACAAGAGTCTTTTCATGTCTATTTCTTTCACAGACCACATATGGATCCACCATTTTTATTTAAATGTGTGTTCTCTTCACAGACCACATGTGCTCTTTTTATTAACAACAACTAGAGTCATTGCATGTGTGTTATTTTCATTACCCACAGATGGATCCACCACTGTCATTGCATGTGTTTACTTCTCATTAACCACAGCTAGAGTCATTGCATGTGTTTTCTTTTCACAAACCACATATGGAACCACCATTATCATTGAAATATGTATTCTTTCATTAACCACATCTGGAGTCATTTCATGACTATTCTTTTCACAAACCACATATGGATCCACTGGTGTCATTGCATGTGTATTCATTTGAGAGTCCACATATGGATCCACCAGCATCATTGAAATGACTGTTTTTCTAGAGACCACACATGGATCCACCAGGGTCATTGCATGTGTCTTATTTCACAATCCACCTATGGATCCACTAGAGTCACTGCGTGTGTGTTCTTTTTATTAACCGCAGCTAGAGTCATTACATGTGTGTTCTTTTCGCAAACCACATATGGAACCACCATTGTCATCGAAATATGTATTCTTTCATTAACCACATCTAGTGTCATTGCATGTGTGTTCTTTTCACAGACCACATATGGATCCACCAGAGTCATTGCATGTCTGTTCTTTTTAGAGACCACATATGGACCCACTAGTGTCATTGCATGTATGTTCTTCTCATTAACAACAGCTAGAGTCATTGCATGTGTGTTCTTTTCACAAACCACATATGGAACCACAATTGTCATTGAAATGTGTTTTCTTTTCATCAACCAAAGCTAGAGTCATTGCATATGTGTTCTTCTCACAAACCACATATGGAACCACCGTTGTCATTGAAATGTGTATTCTTTCATTAACAACATCTAGTGTCATTGCATGTGTGTTCTTTTCACGGACAACATATGGATCCACCAGAGTCATTGCATGTCTGTTCTTTTCAGAGACCACATATGGATCCACCAGTGTCATTTCATGTGTGTTCTTTTATTAACAACAACTAGAGTCATTGCATGTGTGTTATTTTCATTAACCACATATGGATCCACCAGTGTCATTGCATGTGTGTTCTTCTCATTAACCACATCTAGAGTCACTGGATGTATGTTCTTTTCACAAACCACATATGGATCCACCAGTGTCATTGAAATGTGTGTTCTCTTCACAGACCACACATGGATCTACCAGTGTCATTGCATGTAGATCCACCAGAGTTCATTGCATGTGTGTTCTTTTCACCATCCACTATGGATCCACCAGTGTCATTGCATGTGTTTTCTTGTTATAACCACAGCTACAGTCATTGCATGTTTGTT